>PVJI01030776.1:0-14242 GCA_004026765.1 Micronycteris hirsuta
GGCAGATGGACATAAACAAGAAAATTATAGTCAGAGCTGTGCTATAAAATCATTCAGACGGTGAGTGCAGGATAGATGATGAATGTCTACAAGGAAAGGGTGAGGCAGCGTGCATGGCTGTACCACAGTGGACAGACCAAGAGCTCACCATGAACACTTCTTACCACTCCTGCAGGCAATAGCCCAGAACCCATCTTCCCATCTGGTCACTTCACTGAGTGGCCTTTACAAACACAAACAGTTGTTATCCTCCTGTTAAAGATCTCAGGATGGCCTGTTTTCATCCCCAAATCCTACCACTAACATGGCCTAAAAGCTCTTGTCTTCAACTTCTCTCTTGTCTTCTACTTTGCTCACTCTTTTTCTCTAGGCATGTTAGTTAAAAAATTTTTTTTTGTCTTATTATTTATGTTCACCATACTCCCCACCTCCCCCATTGTAGATCTTCTGCATATGCTGTTTCTTCTTTCTGGAATGCTCTTCTTCCCCTCATTGTCTTGTCAGCTCTTACTTATCCTTCCACAATCTTCTTTTAAGACCTCCATGACCAGTCAAATCCCCATATCTCCTTTGTAGCTTTTATTGCATTTATAATTTTCTACATTTATCTGATCATTTGATTCATGTTGATTTTCCTCCTGGGACCACACTCTGGTTTTGCTCTCCATTTTGGTCCAGAATTTAGCATATATCTACTCCATAGTAGATTATGGAGCAAAGTTTGGGAGGAGAACCTGGGATTAAAATCTAAACTGATTTTGAAATTCCTATTTTTGAAAGCTTCAGTTATTGCAGATGTCATTTATTTTTAAGTACCTTTAGCATTGACTAAAAAAAAATGAATGTTACCTAGTCAGTGATAGGATTCTATTCCCAAATCATAGACTGATTGTTTTAGTGCTAGGACTGTGATTGTACTTTTCAGTCTGCCTCACATCTTCCAATCTAGGTTTCTGCAAACATCCTGTTGGAATGTAAAGCTGTCAGTGAAATGCAGAGAAATCTGGTGAAAAAATGTTCCTCTCCTTCAAATTGTACCATCTGCCCAGACATGGCCAACCTTTCTGAGTGGTAGGAGAGCCCAAACAGGCTAGAATTACTAGTTTTTACAGATTTTAAAGTAAGGCTTTGGGAGTGTGAGTCAAAGAAGACTATTTCCTTCACAGTGTTTAAGTTAAACATAAACCAAGGGTGAGAAAACACCAAAATCATACAGCTAGGGATCCAAGTAAAAACAATACAGCTGCAACTACTTTACTCAGGATCTTTTTGCCTCTGAAACAGAAAAATGGTAATTAACCAATCAGGAGGAAATGTCAATTTGAGAGAAAGGTAATGAGAAACTTTCATAAATCATCCTAACACCAAGAAATCTGTTAAATTCTGATTTCCAAGCTGCTCTGTTGCTATGAAAACTCACTTTCAGCAGCTCTCTGAACACTACATATTCATGCAATTACGATTTTTTCTCGAAGATGGACTCTGCAATGAGATGGGGAAGTTTTTCTTCTGTCTGCCTAGAGTTTTTCCAAAGGAACACAGCCACATAAGTAGTCATGCTCTTTTGGAATTATTTTGCTTTATTGCATCAAAATTTTTCTTCATGATTTAAATAGAAGAATATTTTTATGTGAGGTAGCAGTTGTCTTGGGGCATGTCTCTATGGTGTTTACTAAATTAAAGCCCATCTTTTCAAGCCATCTTTATTTTTTTATTTTTATTTTTTTTTTCAATAGTTTGCTGGTGAAATCAAAGAGCTTGCTTCATTACCCTTGCGAGGTGGAGCAGAATGGGTAGGATGATTACAGAGGAGTGAGCAAGCTTCAACGGTTCTTAAAAAAGACCATTTCCATTTCATTGGCAGAGGGGCCCCATACTGTGCTCCAACCAAGTCTTAATTCTTTCTGCTATTGGTTCAGAGGGTCAGGCTTTTGTGGGGAGGGATTATTTGTTTCTTTAAAGTCCACCTTAGTTCTTTTCCCTCCCGCCTTTTCCTCTTTCTTTTGTGGCTTGGAACAATACAATGTAACTGATTCTTCTGTTTCTGAATTACAGAAAATCCATCTATACTTGGAAAAATGTAGTTAAATTTAATACTGCAACTCGAGGTGTGATAGAAGTGAAGATGGCTTAACAACGTGAAGTGGGTAAAAAATGTGTAATTGAAACAGTATGATGTTGATGAGGCAGTGTGTGAAGCTGTCAGGAGGCATTATAATATGCTGATGAACAAGACTAGCTTTCCAGTTCTGCTGTATGCAAATTCTCCATTATTTTTGGTGGGGGAAAGGAACCTGGCATACTAATTGGCTTTGTTTTCAGAGAAGCAGATTTTCATTTTTGCTTTCTGAAAATAATATTGCAATATGTCCGTAAGCCATTTTTAATCTTGAGTGTCAACTGACAACCTTAAGAAAGAAAAACTCTTAGTTTGCTTTAAAATTTAATAAAAAATTATTTTGAGTATTATTAAGCTTTATAAGCATTGACTCTAAAAATTATCATTTTTTGTTAACTAACTGCATATGAAGACCTCTAGTTTTCTACACTGGATTAGAATAGTTATTTGAATCAAAGTACTATGAAATTTGAAATATAGAATATAAATTATACTATGTTTTTATTCTGTATTTGGACTTTTATAGTTGTTTGCATAATGCACATGTTTGTTTTCTGATACAGTCATCAGCAGGATATCCAGGATGTGTCTATCTGTCTGTCTGTCTCTTCCTTTCACTTGAGGCCTGTTTATGTCTGAAGTGGAGGTGGGGTGAAATTGGAGGAGGGTGGTAGGAGGAATTAGAAGTGAAATTTTAAATATTCCTTTCCTTTAAAAAACTGAAATGTTAGTTCTTAAAGTGAAAGTATCATTTATAAACCTTATAAAATGCTATACAGTATCTTTAGTTTTTAATTTTCAAGTTATTAGCAGATTGCTACATTGAATACCTTTCATGTGGTTTTGGTTAATATTCCCACTCTTAAAGAATAGCTATTTATTAACTGAGGAGAGGCTAAACTTTTGAAGAGGAAAGATTAAAATTTTATTTCCCTTAAGATTTAAGATGATTAACAAGGGAATAAGGAAGTGGGGCTCTGGGGGAGGTGGGGAAAATTAGAGAGAGGTAGTAGAACTGACCCTTGACACACTGGGATTTTGGGGAGGTGACTTTCAATTGCCTTCCTGGGTTCCTGGAAAGCCAAAGGGAAGAGAGTCAGGAGTGTGCCTTTGTGGATTCTGACCTTGTGGAAATGACTGTGTACTTAGCAGAAGTTAGATGGAACCAGGAGAGAACAGAAAGTGATGGGCAAAGCAGGAAGGAATACTTGTTCTCCGGAAACACGTAGTCCAAGGTGGTGCTATTCAAAAATGTATACATGTAACTATACACATACGTATATATGTTAATATGTTGACATGACATGAAGATACGGTATTAAATGAAACAGTGTGGTGTGTGTGGTTTTAACATCAGTGGTAAGACTGTGGGGCAGAGAGAGAAACTGATCGATGAGTAGATAGATATCTCTTAGTCTTCCCCCGTCCAGGAATGCAAAGCCCCCAGCACTCACATACCGTGTGTTCCCTGAAATCCAGCCTGGCTGTGCTCTTCAGGCTGATGGTAAGAGCCAGGTGTGCAGCCTCAGATCCTACCATTCATGGAGCCTGGGTTCCCTTCAACACAAATTGTGGATTCCTGGATGGGAAACCTTGTTCAGGAATTTAAATTATCAGAGAACTGAAACAGACTAAAATAGTCATTTTTGAAACTTGACATTTTAAGCAATAATTACTAGAAACAAAACATTTTTGTTTGGAAACTTTTTCAGAAAATGATGGAATAAGAAATACAGTCCTCTGGTGAGAACATGGCCTCACTACAGAAAAAGGAAGTTCAGCTCTGACATGGGTTTCTTTTATCTAGATTTATTTATTCCCTTTGTCTTTTTTAAATTAAAATATGAATAATGAGTAATAAATAATAACCTCCTGTCTAGAATGCTTATATATTTTATACTTTAAAAAAGCCATTTTAATGTTTGAATCCAAGTGTTATTATATATTCCAAAAGAAAAATAAACTCTATCTTACTTCTGCCCACTTGAAAATCTCATTTCAGAGTTCTCTTTTATCTCCTTCCAGTTCTTCTCATAGCCTTGATTTAGTTTAAGAACTTCTGAATTCTCCTTATTGAATTTATTTATAATCTGTCTTGCACCATATTTCTCTAAGACTGAGGCCAAAGTATCAGGAATGGGAATTTCACAATCATGCAGGATCTGTTTACTGAAAATCTTTTAATTTTGAGATGCTTATACTGTTCATTAAAAAACATAAATAATACATAAGCAGTGCATTTAATCAAATTACCCTGAAATGTATAGTCTGTAAAAGAAAAAAAAAAAAGACTGCTATAATGCTTCCCAAATCCCTGAAACTCTTGTGTGTGTAAGAGAAGGAAAGGGAAGGTCTGAACTACATGTAGGTAGACAGCGCTGAAAATAGCACTTTACGTTCCTTCTCATTTGAGGCCTATGTCTTGTGATTAAAGGACCACTGTGCTTTAAAGACAGTGACTCTGCCCCTCACATGTATACCATCCACAGCCAAGACCCACTAGCGCCTTGGACCTTCAGTGGGGAAATCAAGTAATAGAAAAAGAAATTTGGTGGGTGGGGGAGGGTGGGGATGGAAGGGTATGTGGCAGCTGTCTCCCTCTCAGGTCTATAAATTGATATTTTATCTTCCAGGAGAATGACTCCTTATCTGGTCTGATTTTCAGGAAACTTGAAAGGCAATTGCATATAGTACAAAGTACAGTGTGTTGTGCTATAAAAAAAAAAAAAAACCTCCTTTCACTATTATTTTTCCTTAAATATAGTGATGAGTATAAAATGGGAATAATAATTTGATACTTATAAATTTTAGGCCTCAGTAAAAACCACAGAGTTTATGTTCTTTGACTATAAACATAATTGAACTTCAAATTGTAGTACCTGTAATCTATTCAGTTAGTATCTCATATGTAGTTAAGTTTCAAATAAGCAAATACTTTTTGTTGAAGGAAGTCAGTAAATTAAAATATCTGTAGTTCTTCTTTCTAAGCCCTTGACATAGTTGACTTGGGAAAGGTCTCCAACCAACCAGGATGCTGAATGGTGATCATGAGTAATTTGTAGTTTTGGTAGGTACAGTTGTCATACCTTAGACATTTCCTCTTTTAGTTAACATTTTAGCCTAAAGGCAGTAGATTTTTTTTTTTTGGTCTGATTCATTTCCCTACTGCTAAGCAGCTTCTTTTAACCACATTACACATTACTGGATACATCTGCATACACACATAATGAATTGATAAATATTAGATGAAAGATATGTCGATATAAATTGAAAGTTAAAACTCATGGAGTAAATTTAAATTTAGACCAGTCTAGAAGATATGTTTGAAATAAAAGTAAGTCCTTTAGTTCTGTGAGGAGTGTCTACTGGGGTGAATACAATTAATCTTGGCTGATACATGAGAAATAATTGTCTATTATCTATTATTTTACTGCCTAGATTACTGCAAAAGCCTGTGAGTGAACACACTAAGTGTTGTGAATAGAGCTTTCTGAATTGCCTTACTTCAATAGGTTGCTTCAATATTCAAAATGTTTTCATGGATTTTTGTGTTGTTGAAATTTCTAAGCCTGACATTCAAGATTCTCCTAAATTTAGACAAGTTGTCTTTCTAAACTCTTGAGTTATTAGGTCACCATGGACAATTTCAACCAAGATAGGCTTTTTCTTCTTTTCTCTATGCTTTCCTTTATTCAGTTGCCCTAACCTTGCAATGTCCTTCTGCCCAGTTTTATTTTTCTTAAGAATCAATGTGATAGAAAGGACATAAATTTAGGTCCCTGATGCACAAGACTTCTAAACCGGTCTCTTCTTCTTACTAGCTAGGTACCTTGCGGAAAACATTTCTCCCTCTGGTGCTTCATACCTAACTGCACAGGTATATCAGTTAGTTATGAAAATAATGCCAATTAACAAGCAACCACAACTCAGTGGCATAAAATAAGCTTTATTTCCCATGCATCAATGGATTGGCTGGGCTCAGCTCCAGGTGTTAGGCTCAGTTTAGGATTTCTCTTTGAGTCTCCCATATTTTGCAGGGTCAGTGGGATACAAGGATTGTTTTTCTCATGGTTGTATAAAATCCAGCTGTCCACCTGTGCAAGTACAATTCCAGTCTCTGTTTGAATCATTTTGGCCTAAGGAAGTCATATCATTGGGTGGAAAAGGCAAACCACCCATAATGGGAGGAATTGCAATGTCATAGAACAAAAGGTATCGATAAATAGATGAGAGTGAATAATTGAGAATAATAATGGAATCTTCCACAGTAGTATTATTGGAGGATTAGCTCAAATCATCTAGATTAGCTTTCTAGCATACCATGTGGCACAAAGGCACTCAACACTTTTGACTTTCCTTCTGTACTTTGTCTTCTCCACCTTCTTCCTTAAGTCTTAAAATAGATGTCACCTTTTCCGTGAAGTCTCCCTTGCTCTCACTTCTACTTAAAATTAACCACTTCTCCCTCAGTACTTAATGCATTGTCTTTAATAACTCACTTAAGGCCTTCTCTTTTCTTATATTCGGTTGAATCATCATAAGCAGGTTGTAAAAAAATTCTTGCAGATAGTGTTCTATCACTGAAACTTCCTGTGCTTTTCACATAGTAGGTATTCAGTGAATGTTTGTTGGAGATATTTTGTAATCAATTTTTGTGTGCACCTTTATTGAAATACAACTGAGGCAGCTTATATTAAGCCCTGTACCTTCTCATCAATCATAGATTTTCTTATAAGCTCAAAGAGACACTAGTTCCCTGTTAGCAAGTCATTTAATAAACCAATATTGTTCCCAAACCTAGTGAAACAAAGCCAAGGAAATTCTTTTTTTTTTTTTATAAGATTTTATTTATTTATTTTCAGAGAGAGGAGAAGGGAGGGAGAAAGAGCAATGTATGGGTTGCCTCTCACATGGCCCTCATTGGGGACCTGGCCTGCAACCCAGGCATGTGCCCCGACTGGGAATCGAACTGGGACCCTCTGGTTCCCAGCCCGCGCTCAATCCATTAAGCTACACCAGCCGGGCCGGAAATTCCTTTAAAAATACCAAAAACTATATAACAAGTTTATAAATTAACTGGAAATGAATTTGCACACCACATGAATATAGTCTTTTTCCTAAACTCTTTTATTTCCTTCACACAAAGGTGATAGAAATAGCTTCAGTGTATAAATGATATATTTCTTGACAGGTATGTGAGACAACAGTGTAGAAATTACACTTATGAGACATTATGCCTCCTTAACTCCTTTGTCTGTCTTCCTGGTGTTCCCGGCAACCAGATTATAAAGCTCACAAATCTTTTGCATCTGAGTCAAGTTAGTTTGCTGATGTCAGGTTTTTTTCTCTCTCTCTGAGTAGCACTTTCTGCATAGCCATCTCTTTGAGTGATAATAACTGATTTTATCTTCTTCAGAGAACAGATAGATTTTGATATCAGATCAAATTATATTAATAAAAACCTGAGATCATGGAAAATGATTTATCAGGTTATATTAAACTGACTTTGGCCTCTGACAATCACCACCAGAGATACTTGGTGGCGAAACTGCCTTGCACAGCCACCGTGTAGCTTAGATCTGCAACCCAATATCTCTCTTCTAATTCTCATGGTTTTTATACTTTTTTCAGTGACTTAAACTCAAACTATATGATATTCCTATTGCCACTGACATTCAAAGCAAAGTAGAACAAGGAAAACCATACAAAAATATGTACTTGTGTCTTTGTGTGTGTGCGTATGGTGATGTGTGTGTATGTGGTGAGTGTGTGTGATAAGGAGGAAAGACTGTTGAACTTGGAATCAGAGGTGCTTAGTTCAGATGCCTGTTCTGGCACTCATTAGTTGGGCCTCATTTTTGAATCAGGAGCATGAATTACATATATTGTTTGTTCCAATGGCATTTTGCAACTATATTCATTGGAAATTAAGGCACTAGGAAAGAGGGCAAAAGAGAGAAAACATTGACTAAATAATGTTTTTTGTGCCATTGCCAGTCACTGTTTAGGAATCTGACATGAAAGCTAATATTTCTTTTGTTGTTGTTATTATTATTATTATTAGGATTGTAGAAATATGTTTACCTCTTCTTAATAAGGATTTGAAAATTTTTTATCCCTTGGATTTCTTCTTTGAGGTGATTAAATATATTGTGTCTTAGAAAGCTTTGCTGAAATTTATCATTCGCCATGCCAGAGCCTCATTGTAAAACACACTAAAAAAATTTAGAAGACATTCCTTTAATAGTCTGTTGTCCCCTGGGTAATTTTAGTTGAGTTTCCTCATACCCATTGGGTAGTATATTTTTATGAGTATTTCTGTTTTGATGCTATTCAGCTTCGCACAAAAAATATATGTTAATATCCCTCAGTTTATAGACTATTGTGACTCTGATTCCAAATTACATACATATGTGTTAAATGCAATTTTATTTTCATAAAGGAAATCTTACTGAATATGACCACTTCTGTAGTGTTTTCCAGGCAAAATGAATTATGTTGCATTGTAATCTGGATACCTTTATATTTCTAGAAAAAATAGTAAAAAATTTGTATCCTGTTGTTTAAACTGTTGGATATCTCTTACTAGGCTCGTGTAGAGGATGAGAACAAAGGCACTTCTGCTTTCCTTTCTTCTTGTTGTACGCATACAGCATAAAAAATAAGATTTATATCTTAAGAACTATGGATGTTTTATAGACCTCAGGATAATTCAGACATGCTGAGTCTTTTAAAATTAAGCAGTCTGTAAACATGGATGCATAAATTCTTGAACTAAGGTTATTATTTTTCAAATTCATATTCCCTTATCACCCATACGTAGAAGAAATTTGATATAGAGGTTAGAAGTATGAGCCTTGGGGTCAGACTGATTTGATTTGTGTATCGAATCTCTGGCTCTATTGATCTGAGCAAGTTGTGTAACTACCTGAAGGTTCAGTTTCATTCACCCCCTGTACAATGGGGATGTGATAATTCCTGCCATATAATTCACTTATCTATGTTCTGGATGCTAGGGATACTCAGAAGTCAAAATCCTATTTTTGACTTCTACTTAGAGGAAGGTAAAAAAATATATTAGAGATGTCAGAATACCAGTATGCTGACTTTGACAAGGAGGTCACTGAATGTCTATGTCAAATGATCTTTAACATCAATATTCCTGCCCTAGATTGCTTATGATTTCCTTAATGAAACAAAATATCTAGATCATCTGAAACATGTTTCTGCCTTCTTAAAAATAAGCATAAATAAAGCAATGGTAACTGTTATGATAACATGGTGACTGGGCACTATATTGGGTTATAAAGTTCTTTATGAAGAGCATATATTTAAGAAGATATGTGAATAAGAAGAAGGTAATGAAGATCTCAGAGGGGAGTACTCAAGTCAAAGGAAACTGATAAGGGAAAAGCTGTGGGGCAAAAATGAATTTCCTATATTCAAGAAATAAGAAAAAAGGCCAGTGAGACTTGAGCATCATGATCTAAGGAGAAAGTCCTGCAGATGTTAGAGAAGGAAAGAGTCAGAAACTGTGGATCTGTATAAGCCAGGAGGACAAGTAGTCTGGTTTTCATTATCAAGAGCCATTGGAAGGTTTAGAGAAGGGAGTGCCATGTCTTACTTAATATTTAAAAAAAAAAAATTCTTGAGAGATATTCTGTGGAGAATAAAATGTAGAAGGAAGACTTGGTAAGAAATTATTGCAATACCCCAGATAAGAAATGTTCTTAAATGAGGTGGTAGTTCTAGATGTAGTGACTAATGGGTAGTTTATTTTGGCAGTAAAGTCAACAAAACTTGCTAATAGATTAGATACGAGGATTGGAAAGATGGAAAAAAATCAAGAACAAATCCTAGGTTTTCAGCTTTAGCAACGAATGGGTGGTGACATCATATCCTGAGATGGGCAAGCAGGTTTTGGAAGGGACATCAAGAGTTTTGTTTTGGCCTCATTCATATTTATATGGGGATGTTAAACAGCATTTGAACACGTGAAGCTGGAGTTTAGAAGACCAGTCAGGGCTGAAAACAGAAATTTTACAGTTGTTGGTACATGAACTGTGGGAATGGGTAAGAGCATTTATGCAGAGAAGGGAAATAGAAAAGAGAAAGTGTCTCAGAATTGAGTACCAGGGTGTACCCAGATTTAGAAGTCTAGAAAAAGCAAAGTCAGCACAGGACACTGAAAATACATGGACAATTGAGGTAGCAGAAAAGCCAGGCTGTAAAGCCCTCAGCATGCTCGTACATAGTAGCTTCTCTGAAAATGGCAGTATCATATTTGGATTTCTCAGATTACTGAGACAAGTCAATTGAGAGGTGATCCCAGGAAGTGCTGGTGAGGCCTGGAAAGTGAGACAGGAAAAGGGAAGAAGCTGATGAGAAGTGGGTTGTCAAACAGTTCAATCCTGCCAGTGACCATTGGAGAACTGTATAAAACACCTCAGAGTTGCTTCATCCACTGGATGAAGAATATTTCTATTTCACCCTTTTTGCCATTAGCTGATATCTGCTCCCTGGGGTATTGACTCACTGCACTTTGGGCTGGCCCCCAAGATAAAGGAGGGATGCAGATCCTTCTGGCCGAGCACCACAGTGTGTACCAGAACAGGTGCTGAGCAGATCTGATGGGCTCCACTAGGGTCAGTACAGTTAGCTGCTGTTGTTATCATATTCCTTAATTTTTTGACCCTAATCATTTTATATTTCTTCATTGAAATATAGTAAGTACAAAATATATTCTAATTGATAAAATTGAATTATTAAAATAAAAGAGAATTAAAAGTTCTTCATTACTTGTGATACCATATTAATCAATGAATAAATAATTCTCCTTATATTGTTGATCTAAAGTAGCAATGAGCTATAAGGCATATTTTCAGTGCCCCAAACACCATTAAATGGGACACCATTAAATATGAATGTAAGTACATATGACCTCAGTGTTTGATATTTTCTGAAATGTCAGAATAAGAATTCACATGATACAGTACCTCAAAATTCAGTGCCTATCTCTCAGAAAACTCAAAGGTTAGCTCGATGCTTTTTAAGATGCCTTGTACACATGAAATCACTTGATTCTAACTCCTGAGAGTGTAGTGAGTGAAGTGCTTAGTGTCACAGGTGAAACTGAATTGCTTTTAAGCTTCTTATCTAAGTAAGTGGCAAATTTGAGACCCAGATTCAGACATCCGATCTACTTTCGTTTTTCTCTCTGCCATAATGGAAATGCGAAAAATGCTTACTTGAACTTAGAATTGCCAGCCGCTGCCCTAAATACTTTAGAAAAGGTATTAATTTAATCTTCAAAATAACACTGTAATTTAGGTAGTATTATTATCCCTGTTTTACCCACCAAGGCACAGAGGTTAAATAATGGTCTTATTCACATCTCATAAGTGCCAAAGCCCCTAGGAACTTAAAATCAGACATTCTGCCTCTGGAATCCATTCTCCTTGAATCACAGTGTCACATGGCTGAATAGCAGTGATGTGCTATGATTTTGTCACTGGCTATATGAATTGCTTGGACAAATTTCACATTTGATTAATTTGGTGCTTTTTCCATAAATTCACTTTGCTAATCATTTTACTAGAGGTTAAAAAAAAAATTTCACCACAAATAGTATTATTTTTAATTCAAAACATTGGAGTATCTTTTCTTTACATCTCTTTTGTATGATTTTGACTGAGTAGTTTTTTAATAAATATATAATCTATTAACAGTGTGATTTTCCCTTTTGTGAATTCTTATGCTTTGGGATTAGGTTTAAAAATATATAGGATACCTAGAGATACTCTACAATAATCTTCCATTAAAAATCTAGTTAAGACAGTCCGAGGAACTTCTGGTCAAGATGGCAGCGTAGGCAGACATGGCTCACCTCTTCATACAGCCATATAAAAATCACAGCTCAAAAATAGAACAACCATCACTCAGAACTGTCAGAAATCAAGTTGAATAGAAGTCTGGCAACTATGAAATCGAGTTGAATGGAAGTTGACAAATATGGAATAAGACTGTCAGCTGATTTCTCAAAAGAAACTTTGTAGGCTAGAAGGGACTGGCCAGAAATATTCAAAGTCATGAAAATCAGGAACCTACAGTCAAGATTGCTCTACCCAGCAAAGCTATCATTTAGAATCAAAGGGCAGATAAAGAGCTTCCCAGAAAAGAAGAAAAAACTAAAGGAGTTCATTATCACCAAAATATTAATATATGAAACGTTAAAGGGACTTATTTAAGAAAAAGAAGATCAAAACTATGAACAATAAAATGGCAAAAAATACATATCTATCAACAATTGAATCTAAAAAACAAACTAAGCAAACAAGAAGAACAGAGACAGAATCATGGTTATGAAGAGCATTTTGATGGCTGCCAGATGGGAGGGAGATGTGGGGGAATGGGTGAAGAGATATGGGGATTAAGAAGTACAAATAGGTAGTTATAGAATAGCCATGGGGATATAAAGTACAGTATAGGAAATGGAGTAGCCAAAGAACTTATATGCATGACCCGTGGATAGGAACAATGGTGAAGGGAATTGCCTGAGGGAGTTGGGGTGCTGTGTGGAGAGTGACAAAGGAGAAAAAATCAGGACAAATGTAATAGTATAATGAATAAAATATAAAGAAAAAAAAAACACAGTCTGGTGACTCCATACATTTCCATATCTCAAAGTTTGTGACCACAGAGTTGTGAAAAGGCTAGTCTATTTGACTCTAGGGATGCCCACTGCCAAATATGTCAGTGGGTAGTAGTACCCACACCCCAGCTGGGTGACCTCATCAATGGCCATATGTCAACCTTTGTCACTACTGGAGTGCTCACAAAAGAAAAAGGAATCTAGTTAAGAAAGGTCTTGCCATTTGTCTTTTCCATCTGACTTATTTCACTTAGCACAATACCCTCCAAGTCCATTCATGTTGAAAATGTCAAATATGATTCCACTTATATGTGGAACAAAAACAAATAAACAAAATGAGAACAAATTGATGGTTGCCAGATGATAGGGATGTTGGGAAACTGGGTGAAAAAGGTGAAGACAGTAAGAAGACAAATTACCAGTTATAAAAACAATCATGAGGATTGTAAGTACAGCAAAGGGAATAGTCAGTAATATTTTAATAATTATGTACAGTGTCAGATGGGTATGATTATCAGGGTGATTGTCTAGTAAGCTATATAAATGTCTAATCACTATGTTGTATGCCTAAAACTAATAATACTGTATGCAAATTGTAATTGGAAAATTAAAAAAAAAAGAAAAAAAGAAAGAAAGAAAGAAAGGTATGCCGCCCAGATACTTTATACTTTTAAGAGGAAGCTGTATGGACCCAACTCTTCACTAAGAAACATTCTACCATTTTTTCATTTTTATGTGTACCTTACGTGTTGTTACTTTATCACTTCCCAAATCTAATTTATTTACTTCTTATTTTACTATTATCTGTTCATTGTACCAAATGATCAATTATAATTTTCATAAAAATTTCAAATGTTAACATCATTTGATCTCAATGACAGTTAACAGTTTGATACTGAGTAGATCTTTTTTTTTAAATAATTTTTTAAAGATTTTTATTTATTTATTTTTAGAGAGAGGAAAAGGAAGGAAGAAAGAGCAATGTATGGTTGCCTCTCACATGGCCCTCACTGGGGACCTGGCCCACAACCCAGGCATGTGCCCCAACTGGGAATTGAACCGGGACCGCCTGGTTCCTAGCCCACGCTCAATCAACTGAGCTACACCAGCCAGGCTGATACTGAGTAGATCTTTAAGGAGATCACTTTAAAAACAAAGGAGAACCTGATATCCACCTTACGCAGAAAGGACTGCTTTCAGCAGCCCCTTCTCCATGTGGAAGAGTTCCCCAGGCTCATTGAGCCTGAAGATACTATGATTACTTCTCCCATGTTACTTCATATTGGTGACTATTTCAGTCCTACTGGAAGGCATTTAAAGGCTCTTGTGCAATCTTCTCATAACCCATGAATTTCAAAATAGGAGGTGCTTAACTTATTGGCTCCAAAATTATTTCCACTTACATATATGTTAAAATAGAGCCACAGAAGACATTATGACCCAGTAAGTCTTCTCTTATTTAAAATGTCAAG
>PVJI01030777.1:0-13746 GCA_004026765.1 Micronycteris hirsuta
CGGGGGGGGGGGGGGGGGGGGGGGGGGGGGGGGGGGCATCTTCTCCATCCGGTTGCTGAGCTGCCTCCCTCGTGGCTGTGGTCAGTCTGAAGGTGGCCAGTGGCTGCTGTCCAGCAGGCCATGCTTGACTTGGGCAATGCAGGCATGACTGTTGGAGTTAGATTTTCTCACTCCTGAAGTGCAGTAACCAGTTGTTATGTGTATACTTTGATGAATGATAGTAATTTCTAAGTTTTTGATTCATTGCTTTAAGAAATTTGCTTATTTTGTATGTATGTAAACATATAGATACATTGATAATATTCCATATATCATTATTATTAATGTAATATAAAATATATACTTTTTAATTTGTAAATCCTGAAAATACATGTTCTTAATTTAAAATTTTTAAGATAAGAATTTAGCAGTCATTCTTAATTATCTTAATTTCTTATTAAACATTTTTCTTCTTTTTTATGATATAATTTTACTGGCACTGTGCAAGCTGTAGATACCACCTTCAACGCTTCAATATCTTCTAAAAAATATTCATAGCAGAATGTGTGATTCATACTTTATTTACAGCAAATTGATTTAGCCACCCCATGCTTCAGGATAATCTTAAATACATCATGATGCATATTCAAACAAAGAGATATTTAATGATTTTTTATTCTTTACTCTTTGACTATTTTTAAAACAAAGGTCCTCCGGTGGAGCTGTGTGTGGCCCTGCAGGGACACTGCTCACAGAAATGGGGTGTACACAACGCATCACGTCCCCCTTTTTCAGACAATGCGCTTGGCCTCGTGCGGTGGGGTAGCACGCCCAGTGCTCCAATCAGCTGGCGGGGGCGGGGCACAAACGCTCTCGCACCGCAGCCCCACCCTCTCCTCTGCCACTCGTGAATACTGCAAGCACGCAGAGTCTGGAGCCTTCCCCCAGGGAACCCATGTACCGCAGCCCACTATGATGCGATCTGTTCTTACAAAGATTCCAGCTGAACAAAACCATAAAGTGGTGTGTTTCTACACGTGCCTTTAAATCCTCCGTCCAGCACAAGCCTCCCACGAGGGTTCTACCATATTTGGTCACATCAGTGAAGGCTTGTTTCTTTGATTACTAACCAATCAGATATTTAAAAATTTAAGACTATTTTTTAAAGCAATTTTAGGTCTACAACAAAATTGACAGGGAGGAGCCGAGATTTGCCGTAAACCCTGTGTCCCTGCGCATGCGTAACCTCCCTCAACATCGCTCACCGGGTTGCACATTTACTGCCAAGGACGAACCGGCGGCATTGGACCAGCATCACCTCACCCAGCCCTCGGTTTACAGCAGGGTTCACTCCTAGTGTTGGAAAGTGTTTGGACGCCGTATATGGAGTGTATCTGTCATTATTGCCCTAAAATTAATCTTTTTATTGTCTCCGTAATTTTATCTCCTCTAGAACGTCGTATAACTGAAATCTTCAATATTGTTTTTAAAAATGAGCATGCTGCATTCTTCACACCGATCTTTGTCTCTCTTTCTCCACTATTTTCACGCAAATAAATATTCTGAGTCCTTTGCTCACCAGTGTTTTATTCCCCAAACTATCTAAATGTGCATTTAATTCAGGCAATTGATAACAATCTTCAAGTTTGGGTGAACAGGCCCTGGCCGGGTGGCTAAGTTCTTTGGAGCACCATCCCATACACCAAGAGGCCGTGGGCTCGATCCCTGGCTGGAGCGTGTGCGGGAGGCGACCGATTGACGTTTCTCTCTCACCTCGATGTTTCTCTTTCTCTCTCTGTCCCTTCCTCTCTCTCTAAAATAAAAACATATCCTCCAGTGAAGATTAAAAAATAAATGACCAAATGAAGTTTGGGTGCAGAGGAAACCTTCGGGTTGCTGTGTGCCTGTCCCGTCGCGTGCCCCCGGCGCCTCCCTGAGCACGGCGAGGGGGTGTCAGGCTTCACCGACACCTCTGACAGTTTCTCTGGTGTAGAGTGGAATCCACTCAGAAATTCTTGAGGTGCTTCTCAAAAGTGAAAGCTGAAATCCACCTACAATTCTAACAGGGCTGTGAATATGCATACTTGTTATTCATAGGTATTTTAAACATTATCTCTAAAACTTAGAACATTATGTGCCTTCCCCTATATAGTTGAACATGAATGCATGGTTTTAATAAACCTGCACACACTTGCTGTTGTTTACATCTTAGCCATACCCCAGAAATGCAGTTGTCTATTTATATTTCCTGAAATTTTAAGACCAGATAATTCCAAAATAGCTGCAAGTTTCTGGGTTGGGAAACAGATTAAGAAACGCGGTGCAGGCAAGCAATGCTGATTGGCTTTCTGCTTTATGTTACAACTATTTTGAGTGTTATTCGTATGTTACTTGAAGGCACAGTTTGGGGGTCTGTCTCTTGATGCCTAGTGAGTCCTTGGATGGAAGTTATGGCAGAAAAAGAAATTGCTGATTACCATGGTTGGTAAACCCTTACTAATTTGAGTTTCAGGTGGAGGGGTTGAGACAGAAAGCCAAACGGAAGTAATGGAAGGCAAAATGAGTGGGAGAGTGGAATCCAGGTCATCATCATAAATATGTAATGACAGTTAAAATAGCAGCTCATTGCTGTACGTATAATCACTGAATAATGTGTTTATGTTGATGCTGTTGTTTTGATCTGAATCTGTGCATAGGTGAGTGTGGATATTTTCATCCATGGGCTCTTCAATAACATATCCCAGGCACCCGAAGAAGCGCTCCTTCTGTCGTCACCTCCAAGCAGAGAGAGACCTCTGAGGGGACACTGATGTATAGCAGCACATGCAGCCAATTGCTAAATATATCTTTGAACATTTTTACCATATTCTGAACCAAACCTAGAAATTTGGGACATCTGAACAAACATTCAAGTCTCTCCTCTTGGTTGTCAACTTTATCAAAGACGTTGAATTACTATAATTATTCATTCTCACTATACATACTGCAATGAGCAGTTAGTTCACTCACTGACCCTAGATAAAGTTCCATAAGCTAATAGCAGGCTGGATATAGCAGCACTGTTATAAAATGGGTCTTCCAGAAATAGATACAGTTATCACCGTGCTCTGTTCTTAAACACTCAAACACATTTTAAGATTTTCTCTGAGTCCTTTTTTAAAGAGATTTCTGCTATGATGGTCAGGTCCTTTTCCAAAATGGCTTGTAAAACTTGAGACATCTTTACTAATTTTTAAGAGGTACTATTGGGGAATAACAAGGTAGCCAGTTTTCTTACCACATAATAAACAGATGGGACAGCTCAATCCTGAGGTCACCAGACAATGTAAGAATATTAACATTTGTTTTACCACTTACAACTTTTGTCTTTTATCATGGTTTTGGGGGTAGCAAAATGCCACTAATATGGTTAATATATCTACCAATTCATGTTTATATTCCAAGAATAATTCCAAATTCAAAAATAAAAAATGCCTTGGTGGGGTAGCTCAATTGGTTAGAGCATTATCCCAAAATGTCAATCCCCATCAGGGCACATACAAGAATCAACCAATGAATGCATAAATAAATGGAACAGTGAATTGATGTTTCTCTCTCTCAAAAAATGAATAAAAAATAAAAATATAATTTTTGATTGAAGATAAAAGGTGGCCTCTTCATTTTCACAGAACATAAGAACAGATGCATAGATCAGTGGACCAAAAGCCAGAGTCCAGAAACAAACCCACACCTTCATAGTCAGTTAATATTTGACAGAGGAAGTAAGCACGTACATGGGATAAAGATAGTTTATTCAGTAAATGGTGTTGGGAAAACTGGACAGATACATGTAGAAAAATGAAACTAGACCATCTTTTCACACCACACACAAGAATAAGTTCAAAATGGATTAAAGACTTAAATGTTAGACCTCAAACCATAAAAATTCTAGAAGAAAACTTAGGCAGGAAAGTCTCAGACATTGCTCGTAGCAATATTTTTTCTGCCATATCTGCTCAGGCAAAAGAAACAAAAGAAAAACTAATGGGGTTACTTCATTTTCACAGAAAATATTTACAACTAACACATAATTCTATCTCAATTCCTCTAGCATTTGAATAATTGGTAAAGAACAACACAATAAAGTATTTCCCTTGAGAGCCATTGACATTTTGCACTCAGCTAAGTAGTCATAATAATTACATACAAAATCCTCTCAATGAATAGTTTGCACTTGAAAAGCAACACATAGTCAGCTGTGAGTTTACCTTTATGTGGCATCTGAGAACTTTCACATCAGGAAACAATTTCACATTCCTTTTATCTTTATAACTATACTCCTCTGTTGACAGACAATAAAACTCTCACAGATAAGGATCCTGAGAAGTGTTTAGTGGGTTACCTAAGATGATGTGGGAACTCGGTGACTTCGGGAGGGTTTATAAGATTCAGTTTTGTTTATTTAACCTGATAAAACAGTTGTGTGGAAATGCATAGGAAAATCTGAAGTTCTATACAATTTTGTCTTCCCATCCTTTTCTCTCCCCTCCACTTATAAGTAATACCTATGCGTTCCGTTGTTATAATCTTTAAAGCCATGTAAGGCCATTTATTTTTTCCTTACAGAAACTTTTTCGACTGACTTGTATGAGCACTCACACAAACTGGAGCAACAACAGCAACTAAACCAATTGCTTTTCAAGTGCTCAAAAACTAGCTTGAGGATGCTGGCATGACCGAGAAGGGCCTGAGCACGGCTGTCTAGCTCTGAGGTTAGCAGACCAGATGAGAAACCGGGGTGACAAGTTTGGGGACCTTAATGTGTCATTTTACAAGGCTTAGAAAGGCACAAGGAGCCTCAGATTAAGATCCAGACACCGTGATGAAGCCTGATTAGGATGTTATGCTGATTGAAAATGGCTGCATGTGGACAATAAGAGATGTGGGCTTGGTAAGGGAAGGGATGAGGAATGGAAACATATTTTTATCGAAGGAAAGAGAGTAATTTTGCCCTAGAGTAAAATGATTTTTCTAGAATAAGAGAGGAAAAAGAGAGGACAAGAGCAGATTGGTGGAAGCTGCAGAGGCTCTGAGTGCATGTGAACGAGTGAAGCAAAACAAACTCAGGGGACAGGGGCTCTGGGTGCAGCACGACAGGCGGCAGGACCACTGCTGCCGGGACTTGTAGAACACACCAAGAAGGCGGGACTTATTATAAGTGCAGTAGAACCCCATTCAAGAGTTTTAAACAAGGGTACCTGCGTCTCTCTCTGGTCTGATGATCCCTCGGGTAGCTACATGTAGGATAATTTGAATGAGGCAAGTTAGCATGTGATACACTCTAGAGCAGTGATTACTTAGTGATTTTCTGAAAATCCAAAGTCTGACTCAGTAGGTCCACAACTGGGTTCGAGAGTATGCATCTCTAGTAAGTTTCAGCTGACGCCACGCCTGTTGTTCTGTGGACCACGTTTTGCCGAGTGAAGTGGTGGCGGTGGCGATAGAAAAAATTTTCTCAAAAGCACTACTTTTCCTGTCTATTGAGATAAAAGCAGATGATATTTTTCTAAAATACCTTTTCAGTCATCTCTGAGTGATTTGATTTCCTCCATGCTTTTGTTTAAGAGATTCTGTACATGATATCAAAAAAAGAAGAAAGATGAATTTCCTCTCTCATAGGCAATATTTTTTATCTTTTTTGGTGGGATAGAAAAGAGTGCGCAGTTGTTTGTCTGGTTTTGTTCTCATTTAACTAAAATTTTGGGATTAAAACATAGCTTTCATTTTTTTAATCTCTTCATGTTATATCAAATGTTCACTTAATAGTCTGCCAAGATGAGGATCGTTCCTTGTGAATTTTAAACAACTACTTTTAAAATCTCTTTAGCTGATAAATGGTTGTATATATTAACATCCCAGCTACATGAGTGATTTCCCTTTATGAAAAAGTGATTGTGTTTCCTCAGAACACATGACTTAAGTAATATTATTAAATGCATATTATGCAATTGTGAAATATTTGAGGAATGCCACTAAAATAAGTCCTGTGTTTAATTTAAATATGTTTTGATCATTAAATTGTCACAATATTAATAAGTAGCAGTGTATATAGTGGCTAAGTGGGTCAATGTGAGGATAAAATACACATACATGTATGTATCTGTATACATACACACGACATTTAGAACAGAATCATTGTCATGGTAACGCCATGTAATTATTTGCTGTATTCATTACTTTGACAGTTTGAGTCTATGCTCCTAATTAAGAAGATATCTAGCTTTTACCTTTTAATATTTGTTATAAATAAAATGCCACACTACAGGAAAATGTTTACCACAGCTTAAAAATAGTATTTGAGTGATTACTATTTAATGCTTATTTTGGCAGCTTAGCAGTACATTTTTTCCAAATTAGTTCAAGACTAGCGGTAGCAAACACTGATTTGTTTACTCACTATAAAAAAAACCCAGAAAGTTATCTGTCACAGTTATTCTGAAATTTTGATAATAAATACATTTTGCATTTTTGTATGCAATTTTACTTTTTACTGTGAAATCTGAAAATAGCAATGGAAATTGCTCTGGTGTGCGTGCATTTACATGAATGAATCAGAGTGGAGTTGTATTTTTAAACGTCCCGGGAGTGAGTCGGGAAGCCCCCACCCCATGGGTCAAAGTGTCATTTGAAAGTGACCTTTTCATTTTCTCACGCTGGCTGAAGTTTCTCTAACGACACACTCAGTTAACTTTCCATTTAACACCTAAAGAAGAGGAGCAAGCGGAACCGCAGGAAGGGAGAGAGGAGAGGGCCTGTTGGTGAGAAGGGAGGAAAAGCAGGCGGGCTGCGAGGTGGGTGTCTGGGCTGCTGTGAGCGCACAGGCTGCGGGAGTCCTGGGCTGGGCTGGCGGAAGACATAAGGACAGGGTTCAGTTGCTGGGGGGCACTGGCCTGGGGGTCGGAGACCAGGGTGCTTATCACCCCACCGTTAAGTACATAGGCGTTGTGAGGACAATTGCTGGAGCTTTCTGAGGCCAGATTGGCTCAGGCATAAAATGAAGGCGCTGGATTCCACCATCTCGCAAGGTGCCTTCGCTGTCCACTGAACTCCCAGCCCCGCGATTCCGCGGGGGCTGCAGTGTAGCGACCCCTAGCAGTGAGCTCGGGAGCACAGCGTTCCCGGTGCGCGGAAGCCTCTTCACACGCTCTGGCCTGACTGTGTGTGGCTGGGTGGGCCAGAGGCTGATGGATCACAGCCCTGAGAGTGTGGTCGCAGCGTGGAGAAGACAGCAGGTCCGATTTCAAAGCCAATCAGAAACAAGGGAAGGCCTTCAGAGCTACAGAGACTCACGTTGTGCTGAAATGAGATAATGACCCCTGAACTAGAGTTATGTTTTCAAGTCACAATGGAACCTACAGATCTTAGTCAATACAGCCACATTTAAAATTATTTCAAACAGATTATGAAGAATTCCTCAGCTGTCAGCAGTCCTCACTCTGGCACCTGCCATATGTGTGTATAACCACGGCACCGGCCTTTTTCTGAGACACATGAGCAAGTTACAGTCCCGATGTCCTGTTAGCCTCATCATCTAATCTCCCAGTTAGGAACTACCACTGATGTGACATTATTTTCCAATCCACAGATGCCATTTAAATGTCACCAACTATTCCAGCGAAATCTGTTTTCCTTCTGGCTCAGAATTTCATCCAGAGCATAAGCTGCATTTGGCTGCCACGCCCCTTCAGTTTTCTCCTAACTGGAAGGCTCCCCCCATCTCTTGTGTCCCTAAGCCTCACGATTTTAAAGAATACGTATCTTACAGATTGCAGATGACCCTGAGTCTGGGTCCCCCTGAGGTCTCCTCATTACTAGACGGAAGACCCATTTTCCTGACAGGGAAACCATAGCAGCCATCTACTCTTCCCAGTGCTTCTCACCAGTGGGAGGCTCAGCTCCGACACGTGCTCGCCTGCTTCTAACCAGGTTCCTCCACACAGTCACCTCTCTCCCCACCTTCCATCACTGATGCGTTCAGTTTATGGGGACACAGTAAGGGACTCTGTCCTTGTCCTTTTTCCGTCAAACCACCACCATCAGCTCAGCCTCCGCGGACACACCCTCCTGAATCGGTCCCCACAACAATGAGGCCCGTGGTGTGTTTGTTTGTCATCACTTTCTCTACCATTTATTACTAGCAGTCCACTGTAAGGGAAAGCTTTTCCTCCCCCCCAGTTATTTGCTGATTCAGTCATTTAGTTCTATCAGTGTAGACAGAGAGATTCCAACTTTTATTCCGTGGGTCACATTCTCTCCCTACCGTCATTTATTTTGAGGGTCCACTTTTCATAAAATTTGACCAGTGAGAGTCTCTACGGTGGCATTGTGGCATGTTCTTGTCATTCTTTGAGAATTTTCTTACTTGATGGCACAATAAGATCTTCCAAGAGGACTTGAACTTCCCTTGCTCCACCCTGGAATCGATAGTTTCTCCAAAGTCCTGGTTCCTTCAATGCAACGTTTCATTCAGAAAACAAGAACTTGTACTTGTTGTGCCCTTTGCTAATCAAGTGTCAGTGCTTCTAGGCCTACTCCTAGTGGACAAAGCCAGAAAATACATGTGCGCACACACACATGCACATACACCCCCCCTCTGACGCCACATCTCTACAGCTATAAAGGCGTAGATACAGATGATAGAGACAGCGATGCAGGTACAGACTTAGATACGGTTTAACCCTGAGTTTATCAGAATACTTTCAATTCTAGCCCATCATGTCCTGACTCTTCTTGGCCTCGCTTGTGAACACCTTCTCCAATAGTAGTGAGTTTGATTTTCACTATTATCTTCAGTACACTGACTTATGTGGTATACGTCCTTGCTTCCTTTCTCATGCCAAGCAGATTTCCTCCCCACCCAGCACTCCACACCTCTGGACACCTGTGGTCAGGCCGCCAGCCAGCCTCCAGGTAGAACACCCGTCTTCATCTCCTGGACCCGTGGAGACTCGGCTTCCACCCCTCTGTGTGGAGCGCGTAGGACCCCCACACGGGAAAATGAGTGATGACTACGTTTCCCACCGACCCGACCGCCCTGAGCCAACCAGAGGCTGGCAGGGGGCTACAGCGCTGTGCGCCACACGGCTTCCTCTGTTCGGTTTGCAGCTAACAATTATGGCTTTGTGGAGTCAGAGCACCATGCTCCGTGAAAACGAAACAACGCAACTATGAGGAGTGTCTTCGAGGGCTGCGGCTGGGAGAGATCTGCTGCTGTCACTGTAGGGGAGGGGCTGGTCCCTCTGCTCCCCACCTCTTGTCACACACCACGAAGCACTAAACCCTGTCCCTACCCCATTTGGAGAGAAGGGCCATTGTGGCCCCACTTAATCACTTCCTACGTCTGTGCCATTTTCTCATTTGTTAAGTAAAGAGCAGGATTACATTTTCAAGTTTCTGAACAATGCTCACATGCGCCCCTCTCCAATGTCTGCGGGCAACCTGGAGGGGAGCTGCTTAGGAACACCCCTATTTTATTGGACTCCAATTTCAATCAGAGACAGGAGGACACAACCCAGGCTCCCCTTCAGAATAAAAATGGCATTAGAGTTTGCTTAAATATGTTTTCTAATACAACTATTTCTTGAGGTTCCCAATTTGTATGTCATTTTGCTATTTGAAGATACTAGACATGGAAGACTCAGTCCTTGTCCCTGAATGAGCATATCGTCTCGGAGGAGGAGATCTGGTGAGTGAGAATGTGACAAGGGGTAAAATACTAACCAAAGGGACAAGGCAAGCGTGAACTGGGGGCGTGTTCTAGGTATGTATGGGTGGAGAAGAGTACCTCCCTTGACTGTTACTTATTTAAAATATCAACAGTCATATAGAGACTTGTTATTTAAACAAAGTTAGGGAAAATTCAGCAAAGGCGGAACATTTTGATACTTGCTTCTAAAATCAGAATGATTCACTTAGAACCATGTTGCAGTTGACTTTTCTATTATTCCTTGTGCTCTTTCTAAAGTTCCAATCCATTTCTTTAAAAGGTGTCTGCTCTTTCCTTATCCTCTGAATGGGAAACAGTACTAGGGGTGGGTGGGCTCGAGGCGAATTGACAGTCACCGCGGTGGGGTGTTCACTGTAGCTCAGGAGACAGCAGGACCCTTGGTCCTGTGCATAATGGGGGACCCTCAGTAGGCTGTCAGGTTGTTTCTGTGACACAGTGAATTACAACATAAGTACACAAATTTTAAGTATATTTTGGTCAAACATGTCTTTTATTGCTCTAAATTATCTAGCAATACCAAGAAGCATAGCTACTAAAAAAAGGGGTAGTTGGCACAATTCTAACTGTAATAATTAGCCACTCTGGAATCCTCATGATTTTAGATATGGTAAGTGAATAAAAAACTCGGTGACTATGTTTTATTCAACTGTATTAAGAACGTACACCCAAGTAAAATACCTAGTTCTTTTGATCGGAGATGAAACTTTGTCAATTCTTTGTGGTAACCTTCAAGATGAGAAGAAATCTGACTTCCTGTATGGAATGTGTTGCTGCTCTGTGTCTTGGTCACATCAAATGTGGGTTTTTGCAGGGAAATGCCTAATACACTGTTTCCAAGGTGATGTTTAATGACATAACTCCAAGGGTCAGGGCCTGGGAAAAACACAGGACATCAAAGGCAAATGGTTAAAAATATAACCCCCCACCTCCTAGAGGACGCCAAGATTCTGATTCAGGTTTATGAAAGACTGGGTTGGTGGGAGCAGGAAGGACCACCGGGCTGGCGTTTCTGGGGTGACTGAAGGTGGAAGGGCTCTGAAACATGAGCAGTCTTTTCCTCTTCTCATTTAGGCCTCCGGTCTGATCCTACGTGGAAAGCTTTCTTTGCTTTTTATTTTTAAAACAATCCTGTACCTCTGGACTAACTCTGAAGTGAGTTGTACCAGGATCTAGACAGACTTTGCAGTGAAATATGCTGTGCCACTTTCCCACGGCAGAAGGAAGGGCGTTCAGATTGAATGTACACACACGCGCGCACACACACTCCCCTTCCTGGGGAAAGTTCTTTGAAGATGCACTTGGACTTGTTGGTCCTTATTGATCGTGTGCATGATGTTTATTCAATACTCTATCAGTGACAGGCAAGGTATTGATGGCATCGCCAAGGGACTAAGATTAAGTTCACATCACTTATAATTCCTTCAAGAGAATCAGGCAGCAGTAACCATGAAGCACTTTATTAACACAGTGAAACAGAATACGCTTTGATTCCTATTGTAATGATTTTGTCTAGAGTTCATCGATTTTGTTCAGCATGCTGCTTCTGTAAATGGGAGGGAACCAGAATTATGAATTCAAATTACTGACATAATGAAAAGTCATTTGTATCCCTTTTTATGAGTGGAACTGACACCCGGTGACCAAGAGCAGCTCATATCTTCTGGAGGTTGGGAGGCAGGTCCTCATTAACCATCTGTCAACCACGGAAAATTACCAAGTCAGGGTGAAATTCAATAAAACTGACAGTGCAGGATCTACTTTAGCCAGGATAAACAACAGAGTTTTAGACATGAAGGAGAACTGTGAGTTTCTTATTTAAAGGGCTTTGAAAGGGTTCAACAGCGCTGACAGTGAGCTTGACACAGCCGACACTGGACACGGGCAGAGCTCACAGGTCCGGAGCGGGCTGATCGGCCGAGAAGCTGGGGCGTGCTCAGGGCTCACACTGTCTTTCTTCCCCATGTCAGCTGGCTGGGATTGCACAGGGTGAAATAAATATTCTGTATGTTCCCTGTCAGTCTGATGCCCTTACACTGAATGTAATCTGGTAATTACATTTGAAACTTTCCCCCTACTCTTCTTGCTTCCTCTCCGAAGTGTAGCTAGACGACCTTAGAGATCTAACCTGAATTCCTAAGTCCAAGTACCTCCTCTTCCAGGGAAGACCTTTTGGGAAATTTAGCCGTCAGAGTTCTGGCAGGAGGCACAGGATGCATGGAGGTCAGAGTCTGAAGACAGCTAAAAAAGGGATGGTTGGCAGAGGCACATGCAGGGTGCTGTAGCCACTGTGGGCACTGGGAGCCCATTTCCTCTCCTAGATCCTTAGGAGGAAAAAGCTGGCACCCTGGAGAAGTGGCTGCCGCCAGGTCAGGTGAAGCATCAGGGAGAAACTCTGAACTCTTTCTCTTCCCATCGTCCAGCTTTTGCTGGTGCTTCCCATTGGCTGAACTTAGTCAGAAGTAAGAGGGTGACAGAGTCCAGGCAGGGTTCCAGGGACACAGTGGGGAGAGAAGCGCCGAGAAGGCACATGATGAGGAGATGGTGAGATCGCAGGCACTGCAGATGGGGCAGGATGCATCGGACAGAAGAGAAAGGAGCCCAAGTGGCTCAGGCCCTTTCAGACCCTGAGCTTTGTAAGTTTACCTGGTTAAGACACAGTAAACATCTGTCCAGACCCTTCTATTTTGCCCATGTAAAGGTATTATTTTCATTATGAAGTTTAAAAAAGTCAACAAAAGGTTCAGTGGAGAAGAACTAGACCCCCATGAAAGGACTGCACATACTAGTTGGCACACTTTAGCTACCTTTCCAATCACCCACTTCCTTTCCAGCACAAACAGAACAAGGTTCTATCTAGGAAGTTGAGGAAAGTGTCAAGTCACTGCCAAACATAGAAGGGCTTTTGGGAAAATTCAACTAGTGGCCAGAGCTAGTTTGATGGGGGCATGGGGGTGGGTGTTGGGAACTGCCCTTCCTGGTTTCAGAAGCTGTGACCCCCCATGTCTCAGGCTGAGTAAAAAGAGCTTGAATTTGACAAAAAATTATCACAATTACTTGAACAAATGAAGAATAATATAAAGAAAATTGGGAGAGATCTGCAGGGAACCAATAGGGATAAGAAGGAAACTGGGACTGAAATCAATGGAGTGGACCAGCAGAAAGAAAAAAAACATCAACCAGAAAAGAATGAAGAAACAAGAATTCAGAAAATGGAGGAGGGGCTCAGAAACCTCCAGGACATCTGTAAACAGCCCAACATACGGGATTATAGGGCTGCCAGAAGGAGAAGTGGAAGAACAACAAATTGAAAACTTATTTGAACACATAATGATGGAGAATTTCCCGAAGCTGGTGAAGGAAATAGACTTTCAGGAAGTCCAGGAAGCTCAGAGAGTCCCAAAGAAGTTGGACCCAAGGAGGAACACACCAAGACACATCATAATTACATTATCCAAGATTAAAAATAAGGAAAGAATCCTAGAAGCAGCAAGAGGAAAGGAGACAGTTATCTACAAAGGAATTCCCATAAGACTGTCAGCTGATTTCTCAAAAGAGAACTTTCAGGCAAGAAGAGGCTGGAGAGAAGTATTCCAAGTCATGAAAGGCAAAGACCTACATCCAAGAATACTCTATCCAGCAAAGCTATCATTTAGAATGGAAGGGCAGATAAAGTGCTTCTCAGATAAGGTCAAGTTCAAGAAGTTTATCATCACCCAGCCTTTATTGTACGAAGTGTTAAAGGGATTTATATAAGGTATGGAGGAATATCAACAGGGGAGTGGTAGGGGGAGGGGGGAAGGGGCACAGAATAAGTAGCATAAATGGGAGGTAGAAAACAGACAGGGGGAGGGTAAGAATAGTATAGGAAATGCAGAAGCAAAAGAACTTATGTGTATGACCTATGGACAAAACTAAAGGGTGGGGAAAGGGGGGATAAGGGGGTGAAGGGGAAGAAATGGGGGAAAATGGGACAACTGTAATAGCATAATCAATAAAATATA
>PVJI01030778.1:0-13830 GCA_004026765.1 Micronycteris hirsuta
ACACACACACTATTGGTTTTGTTTCTCTAGAGAACCCTGGCTAATACTGTAGATATTACTCTCTGTTTCAGAAAAATGACAGCATGAAAGAAGCCATTCTCTTTCCCTACAGGGCTAGCATGGGAGGTGGAGGGTAGAGAGAAACAGGGAAACCTTGTAACCACAAGCCATTCATCCAAAAGAGTCCTTTACAACACTAGGATCACACGTGTACCCAGAGCCTTGTTATGCCCAAGTAATGTACTATCCCTTGTCTGGTTTCCTGATTCAATTATTTTGGCTAGAAGAAATAAAATATTCCTACTAAATCAACAATATTTGAAGTCTTTGAAAGAATAGGAAAAATAATTAGTAAAGATCTTGCTTAACTTGGTTCGGTCATCAACTCAAATGGAGACTGCAGCCAAAAAATCAAGAGAAGGCTGAGACTCTAAAGGGCACCAGCAATGGGAGAATTAGAAAAGATCCCCAAGTGCAAAGATGTGTCATTACAGATAGAGGTTAAGATTATCCACGACTCATATCCCCAATTATGTGTATAGATGCCAAAATTTGGACAGTGAGGAAAATAAGCTGATAGGAAAAAATCGATTCATTTGAAATAGTGTTGGAGGTGCTCTATGAATACCCTGAACTGCCAGAAAGACAAATAAGTGGATCCTAGAGCAAATTAGGCCTAAAACATCACTGGAGGCAAAAATGACAAAACTGAAGCTGTCCTACTTCTGCACATCACAAGAGGACAGAGAAAAGGCAATAATGCTGAGAAAAACAGAAGGCAGCAGGAAAAGAGGAAGACCAATATGAGATAGATTGATTCCATAAAAGAAGCCATGAGCATGAGTCTTAAGGAGCTGAGCAGGACTAGTGAGGGCAGGACATGCTAGACATCACTCATTCAGAGTTTCCAGAATTCAGAGCCAACTCAACAGCCTATCTCCCTCTCTCTCTCTCTCTCTCACAGACACACACACACACACACACACACACACACACACACACACACATGGAAGTAAAAGATAAAAAAAGAAAATAAAAAATCATTTGTGTGACTTTGCTTTGTTTAGGCTTTCTTTGGTTAGTCATTCATTCACTCCCTCAACAAATATTTATTTTGTACTTTATATTTTTTATGAGCTCTTCTGGATACTAGAGAGTGCCACCTACTAGGTGGGACTGGGGGGCAGTAGGTGGGAAGGAACACAAAAGAATACTCAGTGTGCAGACTGAGGAACAGACCAACAAAACTTGCCCTAAAGTAAAGAAGGTTTCACAAAATAGGTGACATTTCAGCTGGGACAGAAGTAAAAGTTTAACTAGTGGAGAAGTGGAATAGTATTTCAAACAGAATTTCTGACACAGTAAAACCCCAATGAGTACTGTATCTGTTCCATGTTGCTAATACATGTGTGCAATGGGGCGGGGGGAGGCGCGGTATAGAGGCTTATGACTGGATATGAAACAGGAAAGGCCAGCTGGGGTTGCTTAAATGGTGAGGAACAATACCAAGGAGTTTGACTTTTACCTTGCAAACAATCAGAGTTATGAAGGACTTTTAAGCAGGAGTGGAACAGGGTTGTCATGGGTTAAGCCTTTTTACTGAAACCATTCATGAAGCTTATGTGCATATAATGACAGTTGGGAAATAGCTTGGTCAGATATAACCACAGATAAAGAAAATCACTATAACATTTGATAAAAATTAAACATTGACTAAAAACCGAGCCTTGTAATAATGTTTATTAAAAGGCATAAAAGTATTTCTTGTGCTCTACCTAAAAAAACAATGAAGTTGATTTTGCACATATATAGTTAGACCCACTAAAAATCTATGGTCCAGAAACTGGCATTTGCTATAACTATTATTATGCAGTAAATACACATGTGGAAGTTTTTCTCAAAAAAATGAAACAAAATTCAATTGGAGTTGATGCAAAGAAAATTATTGCTATGATAATAAAGATATATGGAGAATCTGTGTCCTAAAATATGAACTAAATTTTATATTTAGGTCAAAGGGAAAGGGGTGGCTGAGTAAAGACAAACAGATTTTGCAAATCACCAAAATGGAAAAATAACTAATCTTAAATTAATTTCTAAAGAGTGAAGTGGACAAGAAAGGAATCTATTATGCAGAAATATTAATTAGAAGCTAACAAATCTTTCAGTCTTTGCTACCCTTTCATTCTCTTGTCTGCTGCTGGTTCTTTTTCATCATTCCTAAATGGATTTTAGAGATCCTCAATTCCAGTAGTTCCCCTTCAACATTACTTTAGCAATGGAGTGCTGCAAATAGTCATATACAAAATCAGTATATAAAACAGATAAAAGCATAAAGCTCAGGTTGAAAGAGGTCAGGGAGAAAGGGAGTACTAGGGCACTTTAACTTGGCCTCCACTTGGGCCTTCACCCACTGTCCTTCTGAGATGTCTCCCCATAGTCCTTATCTTTCCTCAGTGAAATGTGAAAGAGTTTGGTCCTTCTTCAAGCCTCTAAATTTACCAATGAGGGAACTCTAGCCTAGATAATTAATTTGAGTTGTCTGAGAAAAACCCCTCTTTTCTGGCACCTGTGCTAAAATTAAAATGCTTTCTCTTCCTCATATGAGAAAAAACATTTCTTATATATTGTTCTACAAGTTCATGCCACTCCTCCAGCCCGAATTCCTATCCAAAACTTACATAGGTAATCATGAATTTAATAAGTGCCTGCCAGAGGACAGATACTCTGCTAGGAACATGTATGTCATCTGCTCTCATTCAACCATTACCAAATACCCAGAAGATCAAGAAACTGGGCTCAGAAAGGGAAGTACCTGTAACTTTCCCAAAGTCACATAATTAGCAGAGTGGAAGCCTAGTCTATCTGACTCCAAAAGCCAAACTTCAGATTCTTGCATTCTTTCTAATCTCAAACGTCCACAAATCTTGCCTATCTTTACACAGGCACCCAGAAATACAGAGCTGTAAGGGACCCCGTCATTTCCCACAGGATGTATATTTCCATCCAGGCTTGTTGGAGAATAATACCTCATGCTGCGGCCAAGCACAAAGGCATCAAGCCTCCCTTGAATTTCCAAACCCAAGCTTCAGAACCAGAGATGCTAACCCTCACCCCCACTTCACTCCCAAAGCTTGACATGCTTCAACTTCCTTTACAGGCAGGAGCTACATATATGTTCAGTCTTACAACGAATAGGCAGGTGAAACACTCTTAATAAAAGGGCTACAAAAGCAACTTTGAGCTGAGCATGAGATGACAAGCTGGCATTTGAAGCTGAATATTAAATACCATCTAATAATAGTGGAAACTTGTATTTGAGGGCAGCTTTGGGACAACAGATGACTGTAACCGCAGAGTAGGGGCCAGAGTTGGCATTAAATAAGTTGGATTTGGGAAGAGGTCAAGGGAATTTGAATTAGAATTTGTTCTCATCCTCTGAGAACACAAGAACTTGAAGTGATTTTTGTGGCCAATTACAGAAAAGTGTGGAGCCAGGATTGATAGTAAATTATTGGTAATGGGACAAAAGATTGTAAGACTTAGGGCCACCCTCTGGAAGATTTGATCCAAAGATCGGACAAGTCCTACGCATTAGGACTGAAATTCGGGTGGGCTCCGGTGCTTAGGGTCCTGTAGGTTGGGCTGGAAACCACGAAACCCCAATCTCTTCCTCCCAGCCCCCACCCTGCCTTACCTTCTGTTCAATGTAGTGAATCGAGTACTTCCTGACTACAGCGGGATGGGATGTGAGGCTGGTTGACAAGTGCAGGTTGCTGAGAGCCCTTAGGGTTGGCGGTACGGGGATGCAAATCGCCGGCATCAGGAAAGCCAGGAGTAGAAGCAGGGAGACAGGGCACCCCATTGCTCAGGCTGGAGGCTGCAGTGCGAAAGAGACGAAGACCCGCAGATGCGCGCAGCCAGAGCTGCGCCCGGCCCACAGCTCCGCCCGCCTCAAACAGGCTCCTCCCGCGGGAAATCCAAAGTCACCCCGCACCTCAGCAACCCAGGTCACACAAGACACACCGCTCCCACCCGTCCCAGAGGACGCCACCACATTTCATTTCCCTCTCGTACTGTCCTCAAGAGTCCACCCTCATTTCGGTCACACTCCAAATCTGCCCTTATCATCTTTGGGCCCCATTCTACCTGACCGCAGAGTCACATCCTTAACTGTATCTCCTCCCCCTTTCCGCCTGGTCACCCTATATTCACGACTTTATCGTCACCTCCAAACTCTACCCTGTCTTACTCCCATTGCCACACCTCTTGCCCTCCACAAAACCCATATAATGATAATAATAGCTACCGTGACAATTTATTGATCATCCACTACGTGTCACTATATCACTGGGCGTAATGGCACACACACCATCTCCTCTAACCCAACCATCACAAAAATCTTGTGCCTGTGTATGACTGTTATTCCCATTTACAGAAGAGGAAACTCAAGTTCAGACAGGTGAGGGGCTTAACTGGGTCACTCAGACCGGGTAAGTGGAGCACAGCTTCTCAGACTGCTCCGTCTGGCTCCTTGACGGCACCTCTATTATGTAAGTCTAACCTCTATGATACTCTGTGAGTGGGTCAACCCAAATTTCCATGTTGCCCACACAACCTATACTTAATGGAGGTCGCCCGCGGCCCATGTAATCCCCGAATCTCGCTCGGTCCTGTTCCCTTTTTCCGGTTACGTCCCCTCCGTTTTCCACGCAGCCCGCTTCAGGCTCTGTCTTTCTCCTTACTCCTGAAGCCACCCCCTTGGTTCCCCTGATCGCGGGCCATGCCATCCCCTCGAGCAGAGCCCCACTTCGATCTTCACGGCTCCGCCAATCCCCTTCAGCCAGCTTTCGTCCTTCTTCTAGTCGCCCGGCTCAACTTCAGTCGGAACTGCACTCCCGCCCCTTCCCGGGAATCCCTGAGCCCAGCTGGCTCCGCGCGGCTCCAGAACCACCTTTACAGACAGTACTATTGCTCCACCAATCGGGAAAAACTTCTGTCAAACTTGCCTCTACAGCCAGTTTGACGGAAGGGCTGTTCCGAAGTGTTTACTGGAGATCTAGGTTAATCGCCACCTTGGGCGGTGCCTTCTTCTGATTGGCTCTGAGGAACCACGTGTCCTAAACGTCAGTTCTGGCGGAAGAGGAAGCGGGAGATTCGAGCGGAGGGCCCTGGCCTTGTGCGCGCCGACTCCTTCCTGAGTTATTGAGCGTGGCGGGGCGGGTTCCCTGACCTCCTCCTCTGGTGAGTAGCTGTGGGGAGAGGTTCCCGGGGAGGGCGAGGGGCCGGAGACTCCTAACGAGCACCTTAACGTCATTATGAATGAGACTCGGAGCATCTTTGTTACTTTTTTCAGGAGTTAGCCTTTCTGTAAGAGGGCGGTCACGAGTGAGAGTTGAGAGTAAATAAGACAAGCATTTTAATCTTAGACAGTGCTGTTGTAATCGCTCATTCATCGTTTATTGAGCATTTACTGTGCTGCCGAACTGCACACGGATAAGCGTCAGGAACTGGAAATGCAGAAAAGGAAATGGTAATACTCCAGCTTTTGAAATGCTCAGAGATAAATTTTCAGCTAGCTGCTATGCGACAGTAATATGTGCTGAAATGGGTCTTTTCCAAACTGCTTTGATGGCCCAAAGGGAAAAGTGATTAACTGAGCGGCATGCGCAATCCAGAAACATGAAAGATTTCTAGATTCTTTATCGCTCGCAACTAGCCAGTCATGTGACTGCTATGTAGCTATGGCAATATCTCCCACCTGGTTTTCCTTCTTTCAATCTTGTTACCTTCCAAGCCAGTCTCCACACTGGCAGGCTCAAATCTGATCAGCACTCGGAATTTAAAACCTTTTGATCACTGCTGTTTTCCCTCAGATTTAAGTCTAAACTTCTTAACATGGTTTACAGGGCCCTTGCTGTCTGGCCTTTGCTCACCTCTCCAGCTTTGTCTTTCACCCTCTAGACCAGGGGTGTCAAATGTATTTTCACCCGGGGCCACATCAGCCTCGAAGTTGCCTTCAAAGGACTGAAGTAATTTTAGGACTGTATGAATGTAACTAGTCTTTAACTGTTAAGGAGTTCCAATTACATTCGGCCCTTTGAAGGCAACCACGAGACTACGTGGCCCCCAGTGAATGAGTTTGACACCCCTGCTCTAGACCTAGGTTCCATCCAAACAGAATGGTTTTTTGAGTTTCTCAAATGCACCATCCTCCCTCACCTCAAGTTATTCATTCTGCAGATAATTTTTAAGTGCTTCCCTCCTGTGCCAAGAACTTCAACACAGGCTGTGAAAGAATTCACAAAGAGAAGAAAATGCAGAGAGTTAAGTTTTTATTTTACTTTCCCAAGAAAGGTAAAGGGCTAGGTGAGGAGGTATGCGCCCTCACTGAGGGGTAGGGGCCTGTTGTTTTTATTAGATTAGATTTGGATTATAAAAGGGTGGGGGTGGGTTGCTGTTGTGTGGCCCAAGGGGTGTTGGGGGCCTTGTAACACTGGAGGTTTACCTCGGTTTTGCATAAAGTGCAGTTTGCTCCACTTTTATCCTTTGCCTGCAGCTGTGGGCAGCAGTTACCAGGTTCTGTTCCCACTTTCTAGTAATTTCCAGTCCTGAGGACATAAACTCAGTGCAGTAAAAGGCAGTGTGTTTAACAAGGTCATAGGCCTGCTAGGCAAATGGCTCTGGCTTTGTATCCTTTCACTAGGTACTGGGATTACTATAGTTAACAAGATAGATTCCTGTCCTAATAGAACTTAAACCTTTTATGGATGGACTTATATGAGGAATAACAGGAACCACTTTGAGTTAGATTGGTCTGGGAAGGCCTATCTGTGAAGTTGAAACTTAAATTGAGGCTTAAGAGATGAGAATGATCCAGCCATTCAGCAGAGGAAAGGAAGAACCTTACAGGGTGAATGGATTCTGCAAAGGCCCTGAGCCATCTTCATGATCAAGAACCTCGAAAAGACCAGTGTTTCTGGAATATATTCAGAAAGTACAGTTGTATGAGATGTATCTGGAGAGATTGGAAGGGACTAGACCACTTAGTTAAGAGGCTCATGCAGCAACGTAGGCAGGAGATAATGACGGTTTGCATTAAGGTGATGGCAGAATGTTGGGGTCCTACAGATGAATGATGGTTTTTAGTTGTGAAAATAGACTCCAGCATTTACCTATGGGTGTAATGTGGGACTTGAAGAAAACAGAGGAATGAAGGGTGATTCCTAGGTATCTGGCGTGAGTTACTGATGGAGAGTAGTGCCATTTACTGAAACTGAGAAAAATATAAGTAAAGAGGTAAAAAGGAAACTAAAAATTAAGGTTTTTACTTATTAAACCTTGAGATTTCTATGATATATCCAAATACAGTTGGCTCTCAGGTAAGCAGTTGAGGTATGGAAGCCTGGAACTTGCACTTTTGCCTTAGCCAGTAGATTTTAAATTCCTTGAATACATGAGCTTCCCCCCCTCCCCCGCCCTGTCTGTAAGCCTGTCCTCTTCCGAATCCCTAGAATAGTACCTTACCTATCATAAATGCAGTGGACAAACTGTATGTTGTACTACTAAGATTTTCCTGGGTAATTTTTCAAAAATATTTTCACCAGTAATTCCCCAGGCAAAAGAGGTTTTGTCTCTTTGTTTTTTGGTTACTTAATTTTCTACCTCCTGCCTGCCTTTCTCTTCCCTTTCTAGAATTTTCATATAAGAAGTCCTCAGGGACTTCTTTTGACTGTCTTTAGAAAAATTAGACAAAGTACGTGCCCTTGAAGGAGGCTATTACATAACACTAGTTCCTATTGGTATTCCATAGGTTAGGTGTTTATTCTATAAAACACTTTTATGTAATTTCTTTCCTTTGATTGTCTTTGAAAATAGTTGTATGTCATTATTTGTGAAGCTATCGGACCCACTGCTCTCCCATGGCTGATGTGACACAACTCCCAATTCTTTCAGGAAAGGACCTACTTCCACACTTACAGGGCACAGAGCTGATGTGACATGACCCCCTGCTATCTCAGGAAGGACCCCTCCCCTCACTAAAAAGACCCAGAGGTGACCCCCAAATCTCAGGGACAGAACTCTCCTCACTCACTGGACACCCTACAGTTTCAGGGTGAGGCTGCTTGCAACACTCACAGGACCAGAGCTGTAGTGACTAGACACTCCACTCTTATGTATGACCATCTTTACACTCACAGGACTCAGTGCTAATGTCACAGGATCCCCTGTTTTCTCAGGCTAAACTCATCCCCACATTCACAAGATCCAGAGATAATGTCAAAGGACACCCTATATTCTCTCAAATAAGTTCACATTCCACACTAAATAAATGCAGAGATGATGTGTACGGATCTCCAACTCTTTCTTGAGGGAACTCACCCCACATTCAGAGGACTCAACTGACATGACAGGACCCCCAACTCTCTCAGGTGGGACCCCTCCCAACACACAGAATTCAGAGCTGATGTGGCAGGACCCTCTGTGCTCAGAGTGGAAGACTTCCACACGGATGCACACTGCTAGAAAATGTTCTCTGCTGCCATCTAGTGTATTTTTTGGAGTAGCACCTATTTACTAAGCATCTGCTGCTATCATTTTGCAAGGACACTTTGAAGGTACCTTACATCACCCCTAGCTCAGAGTGTCTTTCTTTTTCATTTAAATTTTTTTGTTATTATGTTATTATAGTCATCTCCACTTTTCCTCCTTTGTCCCCCTTCCCCAGCTTCCTCCATCCTACAGTCAGCACCCATACCTTTGTTCATGTCTCTGGGTGATGCATATATGTTCTTTGCCTAGTCCCTTCATCTTCTTTCAACCAGTCCCAACGTCCCCCCTCCCCTCTTACAGCTACAAGTCTGTTCCTTGTTTCTCTGCCTCTGATTCTATTGAGTTGGCCAAAAAGTTGGTTTAGTTTTTTTCTGTATGATGACTCTAATAGCACTTAGTTGTCTTTAACTTCACTCAACAATTTTGTTAGATTGTACTGTGACAGCTGTCATATCAGCGTGCTATTTTTTAAAAAACCAGAATTGGTGAATTTTTCTGCAGCCATTTTAATACTGAAGGTGGAAGAAGATGCACAATATTTTTGCATATTATGCTTTATTATTTTAAGAAAAGTAAAAATGCAACTCAAATGCAAAAAGAAATTTGTGCAGTGTATGGAAAAGGTGCTGTGTCTCATCAAATGTGTCAAAAGTGGTTTGTGAAGTTTCTTGGTACTATTGACATTTTGGCTAAATAATTATTTGCTGTGGGGCTGTCTTATACATTGGAAGATGTGTAGCAGCACCCCTGCCCCCACCCAGCAGTCCATTGGGAGGTAGTCACCATATTCAAAATATCCAAATCAATGAAGTTATTGGCAAAAATGAAAAATGTCTCTTATTTTATGGAAAAAATTAACAGAATTTTTTGGCCAACCCAATTTTTTGCTCATTAGTTTATTTTCTTCCTTAGATTCCAGTTATAAGTGAGATTATATGGTATTTGTCTTTCATTGCCTGGCTTATTTCACCTAGCATAATAGTCACTAGTTCATCTGTGCTATTGCAAAGGTAAGAATTCCTTTTTTACTGCTGCGTGGTATTCCATTGTATAAATGTACCACAGCTTTTTTATCCAGTCATCTACTGCAGGGTGCTTAGGCTGTTCCCAAATCTTGGCTATTGTAAATAATGCTGATATGAGCATAGGAGTACATATATTCTTTTGAATTAGTGTTTTGGGATTCTTTGGATATATTCCCAGCAGTGGAATCACTGGGTCAAAAGGCAGTTCCATTTAAGTTTGTGAGGAGACTTTGTACTGTTTTCTACAGTGGATACACCCGTCTACATTCCCATCAACAGTGCACTAGGGTACACTTTTCTCCACATCCTCACCAGCACTTGTTTGCTGATTTATTAATGATGGCTATTCTGACAGATATGAGGTGATACCTCACTGGGGATTTAATTTGCATCTCTCTGGTTGCTAGTAATGTTGAGATTTTTTTCATATGTCTTTGGACCTTCTGTGTGTCCTCCTTGGAGAAGTGTGTATTCAGGTCATTTGCCCATTTTGAAATTAGATTGTTTGTCTTCCTAGTGTAGAATAGTGTCAGTTCTTTATAAAGGGGTTGTCAGGTGAAAGGGGCAAGACCAGGAGATAAATACTTCATCCTGGAGGGTGTTTGGGAAAACAGGTGAGAAGAGACCTGGAGCTGATGTGGTGTTGTTGTTGTTGTTGTTGTTGTTGTTGTTGTTTTACTCCTAGCTCCATTAAGTATGCAATGAGCAAAGGGTGTCCTGGGGTGAAGGTCCAAGAGAGACCTGGACTCAAATTCTTCATCTCAGATTTAGCATAGCCAGTGATGGATAGTGGAGCTGGGCTGCTTGGGGAAAGGGCTGATGAGAGACCTAAATGTAATTCCTCCATCCAATTCCAGTGAGCCTGTAAGACATAGTAGAGGTGCCTACAGAAATAAACAAGGTGAGACTTGGAAGCAATTTCTCCGCCTGGTCTCCAGCCTGTGTTTGAGGATCAGAGGCAATGCCCACAGTAAGCAGTGCACTTCAGCCAGCTGGAGATATGTGAGCACTTTATCCACTGTGTTTTCAAGTGAGAATTTTTTTTTAATGTATCTTTTTTTAAAGATATTATTTATTTATTTTTAGAGACAGGGGAAGGAAAGGGGAGAATGAGAGAAAAATCAATGTGTGGTTGCCTCTTGTGCCCCAACTGGAAACCTGCCTCCCAACCCAGGCATGTGCCCTGACTGGGAATCAAACCAGCGACCCTGTGATTTGCAGGCTGACACTCAGTCTGCTGAGCCACACCATTCAGGGCTCAAGTGAGCATTTTTTTTCTGAACCAGTTTCCTCTGGGACAGGTCCTTCCAGCCCAGTTCAAGGTAGCATTTCTGGTGGGACCACTTTTTGTGAGCATATCCTGTGGACCCATTCCCCAGAGACATTTTCTTTGGCCCAAATTTAAGTGAGAACTGCCATTCAGCCACTTTTTGTGAGCACAGCTTTAGGACTGGATTTTTGGGGACAAGTACTTCCTGGGGTACCATTTTTTTGTGATCACTGCCTCTGGACCAGATTTGGGAACATACTACTTACATTCCCTGATTACCTGAGTGCAGAGCAAGAAGAGAACGTGAGTCATGCTGCTGCCATTTGCAGACATTTGTTGGCTTCTGTTTTGAGAGAATTTGCTTTTCCTCAGCAAGTTCCCTGGATGCACCACCAAGGGAAAAAAAGGTGAGGGGATAATTCCTGTGCGCAGTGACTGTCGCGAATTCTGACCAGCAGGATTTGTATGCCATGGCTGCGTGTAAATAATTTTACACATAATATACTGGACTAGAAATTCTGGGACCACGCGACCCCTCCATTATCATCTTAGAGAGGCGTCAAGCCTCACGTCGACTGGCTTTTTATTGCTGTTCTAGGGGACATTACCTCACAATGTTATTCATTAACCATGCATAGATTGTAGATTTGCTTTAGGTGGTAGACAGCCTGAAAGGTACATCAAAAGACAAGAGGTATGGCTGAACTTTGGAAGGATTAGCATTGGTCTAAGGAAGCTAGTTAAGCATTAGCATTTGTTCTTTTGATCCAGGGAGAGAGAGATTTTTAGCAAGAGTAAGACTTAACTCTAGGAAATATGCATCCTGATTTACCCACAGGAAATTCCACTGTCACACATGTGGGTCCTGCTTGCCGGCCTATGTCCCATGAGAGTCTTTGCTCCCTTAGACATGAAAATATTAGAGACAATATTAGAAAATATTAGAAACAATTCCGGAGGTGGATGCATGAATTTCCTTTAGTGACTGCTGAGGGATTTTCAGTCTTCAGAGGGTCCAGCAGAGAAAGGGCTTGGTGTGGAACATGATCGGTTTTTCACTTAATTTTTAGTGTTGTTTTGCTTGTGGCTTCACACCAGTGTGTGAGGGAGGAACTGGTCCTACCTTGAGGATTCTAGAGAGACCTGGGAGCAAATTCTCTGTTCCAGCTTTAGCCAGTGTTTGAGGAGCTGACAGGATCCCCAGGGTAAGGGGTGCAATTCACCCAGCAGATGTGCTGTGATGGAACACTTTGTCCAGGCTGGTTTCTCCTGAGCATTATCTCTAGACCGGTTTTGGCAACTAACTTCCTCATTTCCCAATTTAAATGAGCACTTCCAGTAGAAACAAGTATCGTGTTTACTTCTCTGGGACAGGTTTGCTGAGGACCTTTTTTTTTTTTTTTTTGCCCAATAAATGAGAGCTTCTTCCCTGCCGCGCCACCCCCTGCCCCCCCTGCCTCAAGGTTTTATTTATTTTTTAGAGGGTCAGGGAGAGAGAAAGGAAGGGAGAAAAACATCAGTGTGTGGTTGCCTCTCACTCAACCCTCTACTGGGGACTTGACCACAACTTAGGCATGTGCCCTGACTGGGAATTGAACCAGCAACCCTTTGGTTCGCAGTCCAACACTCAATCTGCTGAGCCACACCAGCCAGGGCTAAATGAGCACATTTTGGGGGACCGCTTTTCATGAGCACAAGCTGGGGGGCATGTTCAGTAGTGCACTGGTTCCGGTTCCGGTTTCCCGCCTCAGGACGCATCGCCATATCTGTTATAAGGAAACTTGGTTCATCTCAATGCCGCTGCAGCTTTCAGGAAACTGTGGGACCACATCTGTGCTCAGTTGACTTCATATTAGCCTCCCGGAGGCACTGCCAAGGGAGGAAAAGGTGAGCAGACCTTCCTGTCTACAACAACTTCTGACTAGTGGGGCCCGGGCAGCCGGTCCGTCAAGGGCCCAGCAGAGGAAGTATTTGGTGTGAAAAATGGTTTGGTTTTTCAGTTAGTTTTCCGTGTCATTTTGCCTGTGGCTGTCCAGGGTTCTCAGCACCATTTATGCAGGTTCATTTTGGGGTTCTCCATTCTCTTCCGTTGATCTAAGGGTCTGTTTTTATGCCAGTACTAAACTGTTTTGGTCATCATAGTTTTTTAGTGGTATTGTGATGTGGAAAATTGGAATAAAAAATCCCATGATGTCTACCACATTCTAGTCAATACTGTATCACCACATTTGTGGACTTGATGACCCTAAGCTGTAATATTGCCCTGTATTCCCAATAAGGGTGAAAGCAGGACCAAAGAGCTACCACAGAGTATTAGAGACCCACCCCACAGCACAGGGAAAGGTAAGTCTGGAGACCCTGCCTGTGATGGGAGTCAGTGCTAATGTTGGAGGAGGCAGCTTGCATAAAGGACCGAGTTAGTGTTCTGTGAAAGGTTCTACTGCACAGAGGAGAGTGGATGGAGAGCTGTGCTTCTTGACAGGAAAGTAGGATGGAAGAGAACAGAAGGAATGAAGGTGGAGGTAGAACTGTAGAGGTTAGGGTATAATTATGGTAATTAAAAGGCTTGGGAGCCTGTTTTCCAGTATTCTATTACTTAATCCGTGACTTCTAAATCAGTGGTCTGTCGTGGGGTAGATCAGACCTGCCGTAACCCGGGATTGACCGTAACCAATGCGTGAAATAATCTCACACTGAGACACGCGGGGGGAAGAAATCCGGTGGCCACGGTTCTCCTCCACCATCGCCCATCTTGGGGAGAAAGACCTGGGGAGAAAGACCTCGTGGGTTGCCCAGCCGGGGGTTTTATTAGAGGCATTAAGACACATTTACATTAGATTGATTATTCACGGGATTAAGCAGAACAGGTAGGATTACTCATAGCAAGGCATCAGGATGTTGATTCACGTCTGGTGGCAGACACGACCAGGTGAAAGCAATATTCAGAGATCAGCAAGCCAGAATATTTTAAGATACACCTTT
>PVJI01030779.1:0-13799 GCA_004026765.1 Micronycteris hirsuta
CCCCTGTTTTGGTCTAACTCTGGTCTTTTCACAGCTCCAGGTTTTAATGTCTCACCTGTGGGAAAAGAAGAAAAAAAAAAGGAAGAAGGACAGAAAGGAAGAAAGAATTGGGGAAAAAAAGCCTTCTGCTGCTTTTAAACCAGTCAGGCCTGTTCTTCTGGTCTTCCTGGCTGTGTCAGGCTGGGAAGGTATTGGTTTCGCTTTTCTCCCTTCCTGAGCCACACTCTTTGCTGTTGTCCAGCCTCCAGCCCAGTTCCTGGGTGCCCTTCTGTGCCCAGCCTAGGCCTTTAGTCCACCAGTTGGGCAGTCCTTGAGGTGCACCAGTTAGGGGCAACTCATACACCTCCTTGCTCTTTGCTGACCTAGATGCTAGGGACACTCAGCGCCCCTTCCGGGTAGTTTAGCCCCACACTGAGTCAAGTCTTTCTGCAGACTGCAGGGCACTTCTGCCTTTCTCCTACAGAGCCAGTTGGGCTCCAGGCACAGGGGCTGGGTGGGAGGTGCTTTGTCCCCAGTGCCCTGGGCGTGAGCTCCACGGACCTGTGTGCACCTCCCTCGGTGCTTCTGGAGTGGGTGTGGGTAGGCTGCCACTGGGTCTGGGGCCACTGGTTGCTCACCGTTCAGGTTCTTCTGGAGTGGGCATGGATGGGCCACAGCCAGACTGCAGATCACCGGGTGCACGAGCGGGAAGGCTGCCCTGGGCTGCTGATCACCGGGTGCACACCGACCCCAGGGCTGCAGTGGGCAGGGGTGTAGGAGGTGGATGGCTGCTGCAAAGAATTCCCCAAACAGCCGAGGAGTGCCTCTTGTTTTCTATTTTTCTTTTTGAAAAATTCTACCTATTTAAGCCCGCCAGTCCAAACAAGCACCTGGCCTCTCACACAGCCCAGCGTGGCTTTCTCCCAAGAATCTTGCAGCAGACCCAGTGGGTGGCAGGCCTGGGGCTGCAGCCTGTCCTGGTCCCCACACTGGTCTGGGGAACCTTATTGTCCCAAACACTCCCCTTACCGTCCGATCATTTAATGTCCCCTATAATTTTGGTCTCTAATCTTCATATATGCTGTAATACTGTTGGCTGTTTGCTCTGTTTCTCAGAGGATTGGCTAGATGTTTCACGAGTGGGCAGGGGGAAGTAGATCCCACTCCCACCTATCTCGCTGCCATCCTCTCCCCTCAAATATTTTTTTATTCCTCCCTCTATCTTTTCTATTCTGGGACTCCAATTATTCTATTAGACCACTTAATATTGTTCCATAGGTCATTGAGTTTCTGTTTATTTTTTCCAGATCTTTTTCTGTTTGTGCTTCAGTTTGGATAGTTTTTATTGCTGTCTTTAAGTTTACTAATCTCTTCTTTTGAATAACTAATCTGCTATTTAAACAATTCAGTGAATTTCTTATTTCACGTATTATATTTTTCATTTCTATAAACTTCATTTGGCTTTTATTTATATTTTATACTTTTTGCTCATTATGTTCATGTTTTTCTTTAAAATTTTGAACTATTGATCACATTTTCCATTGTGATTTTAATGTACCTGTTTGCTAATTCCACCATCTCTGTCATTTTTTTGTTCCACAGATAGTTCACTTGTGGATCAGTTGTATCATTCCAAAACTTGTTTTAAAGCTTTTCAAAGGGCAGATATAGGTGCTGATTTAGTCTCACTTTTAAGGAATAACCCCTTTGATGACTCTACTAAATGATTCTTGTATTCTCTGAAATCTGTTTACTTTGGCTGGTGGGAACACTAGTGATTCGTAGTCCCATGTGAGTTCTGGGAAATTTTGTGTCAACACTCTGATAATTCCTTACAACCAGAATGATGAATTCAGTGGACAGGAAGGTGAGAAGGGAGGAGGAAGAGACAGGGAGAGAGAGGGAGAAGGCAGGAAGAGAAAGGGAGAGAGAGGGGAGGGAGAAAGAAAGAGAGAGAGAGAGAGGAGGAGAGAGAGAGACTAACTACAGCAGAGTAGGAACTAGGGTGTGAAGGTAACATGTATGTGCCTGACTTGGTAACTCTTGCCTCCCTTTTGGCTCTAGGAGGGCTTTAGTAAGTATAAGTATGATCCTTACCTCCTTACTTTACACTTTTTCTTTATTATGTGTAGATGAACCTGGAGCCACCTTCAATCATGAGAGCTGAATCTGTATTCACTTGATCCCTCTAGTTCTCAATGGGTTAGATGACCTTCAGTCTCTTTCATTTTAGATAACCTATAATCATAATATGGAACAGAGGTCAGATTTCTAGTATTCTTAGTGATCTCAAATTAGAAGGCAGTAATAAAATATTCTGGGCACTATGAATGAATATATAAGACCACAGTTCCCCTTTTTCATTAGCTGCCAGTAAGCTCAAGTACAAATTGGGTTCTCTGTGCTATAAACCATAGTGTAGTCTCTCATGGATAGCATATGTGCATACTGAATTACTCCCTGGGGTTTATACATCAATGCTAATTTATATTTTATATGGTCTCATTACTGTGTTTCTGTCTTTTTCAATTTTATTTTTGTCATAGTTTGCCATATAGATTAAAAAATCTTTGTAGAATATGTTTCTGGTGGTGGAGAAATGAAAAATCCTTAAATAAGGAAACAACTAAATATGAAAACAGATGAGCTAATATCACAATAAACATCCAACACTTATTCAAATATTTATGTGTTTAAATATACAATTCTTAACACATTTCTTTATGGTTTTTTTTCTTTGAATACAGCAAATAAACAGCCAAAACCAGAGGGTGAATGGAAGGTTGATAGAGATGGGAAGAAATGGCAATAGCAACAGGTGACAATTTGTGTTCCATAATAGAGGGACAAGATAGGAAGCTGACATTCAGAATGAAGACATCTCATTATCAACATTAGATTTAATAGTTTTCACTAATGTACTTGAGAAGGCGAGGGGAAAGTACCTTTTTTTGTTTGTGATTGAAATCACAGGCTTTAATTACTTTCACTGTGTTGTAAGTTCACTTCTTGCCAAAAACATAGAAAATATGTTCTCTTGCTTTTCTTGGCAGATGCATTTCTTGGTAGATATGGTAACAGAAATACTTTTAATGATGTGTTCTTTCCTCAGGGCTCTCTGATGTTACAGGTCCTAGAGGAAGGATTTTTCATAGCAGCCTTCCTGACTGAGGTATGTTCTTCTCATACGTTCTCTTGATGTGGTTTGTATGGGCTTTCTGCTCTTCATCATGCCTTATATATTTGATCATGGCCCTTCTGTCTTCCTGGGATTGCAGATTTTTATCAGGCTGAGACTAAGTTACCTTTCTGTGTAATGATTCTGCCACGGCTCGGTGCTGTCATGTGCTGGGTAAGAGACCCTCATTTTTGGGCACAGATTATCATCATCTTCATACCTAGAGATTGCATCAGGAGATGAGTCGTTGAGGTCACCTCTCAAAGCAACAGCTTTCCTCTGAGGGCTTCTTGAGATGAATGAGTCCTTTTGTTCTGAGAAACTCCTTGCTTTGTTCTTGATTAAAAGACAGCGACTCCAACACTTTGCGCAACTAAGATGACCTGTGTCTGATCTTAGCCATAAGATTCTCTCAGCCTCACTTTAGAGAAGGAGGGATTCTCTCAGGATGGGAACTCCATCCTGCCCATATCTTTATAAACATTAAATTCTTTTTTTTTTTTTAAATTCTGAGTGCCTCATTTTTGGACCCTTGACTGAAGACAAAACCCAGTAACAGAGAATTAGAATTTTCTTTGAATTTAACTTAATGAGTGTTTGGATTCTGAAATGTATTTTGGATTCATTCTTCTGTTTCTCAAACCTAAGTCCTTGGATGGTTTTTTCTCTTTGCATTTATTCATCCTAATACCTGCCAGGAATAGTGAAATTATATTTATTTTGTTATGAGAAAAGAAATGATAAAACCATAAGTATGACATTATATGTTCTGCCTATGCAATTTTAGTAATAAAATTCTGGTTTATATAAAGTTATTTAGCATACAGGTAATAATTTTATTTGAAAAATCAGGATGCACCTTTCTTTCCATAATGTAAATATTTCAAAATAAAGCTATAATTTAGCAGGTACTTTAGGACTTTTTTCATTAGCTGAGGTTTTTTAAAAACATAGTTTATCATGGTATCTTTGCAATAGCTACATGTTCTGGTTAAGAGATTTGGAGGAATATTGTAACCTTTTTAAAAAACGAAATGCGTTCTGAAATTGTTTTGTTTGGAATACCTTTGTGGGCAAATATATGAGAAGTAGGAAGAAAAGAATTCACTCAGCTGGCATTTAGGGAAGAAATTATTTTCATTTTTCCTTTCTCTGTGGGTAAGGAACATGAGATAAAAACAATCAGAATAAGGTCCTTAGGTATTGAGAATGTATTAGAATCAGAGTGCTTACTAATTCAGAGCAAATGAGATCTATAGATCGTTAATTGCAGCTTGGTGTCTTTTATAGGAATGCCTCACGTAGTGAGCACGTCGTCCCGTCACTAAATGAGTAGTGATTATCAAGGAGATTACTGTGATTTATAAGCTCATTTGCTTCATTTTGCTTTACATGTGCCAGACACTGACTCATATGCTAGAAAAACAAAATAAGCCTGATTTTTAGAAATTAAATGCCTTATTGATTATTGTTGTTCACACCAGAAAGTTGTAATACATGAGATTGTTGAGTATCAAGCATAGAAATTTTAAAAAATGACTTTAGTGCAGGCTTTGCATTGATAAACTCTGACTTTGGTCTATATTGCATTTTTGCCAGAACCTAAAGAGTGCTACCCAAGTAGAATAAAGTAAGATTATTTATTGTTATGGAAGGAGAAATTATTTTCTTGGAAAAAGACTTTACCCTGAATATGTCTTTTCCAGATAAGTATGACTTCTATGGGAAGAAACAGAATTTTATATCTTCAATCTCTCTGGAGAACAAAAGCAGATACCAAAGCATGATGAGTAATCAGGAAGTCTGATGCACAAGTAACATGCTACTCCTTGTTTTTCAATAAATGGTTTTTGGTAGCTTCAGATATCAAAGGAATTGATTAGATCCTTAAATTATTTATACATGCGAAGTTAAGTGGACACTTTACACAATTAGTCTGATTGTTGAGAGGCAGCACAACATGGTGATATGAGAGTGGGCTCTGCAGGCAGGATGCCTGGATTCTGACCATAGCTCTGTCAGTGTGATCTTGGGCAGCGTGCTTAACCTGTCTGTGCTTAGTTTCTTCAAAAATAAAATAGGGATGTTCATATTACTTAGTTCATAGGATTAAATGAGTTAATACACATAAATCGAACACCGTCAAACATATAATAAACAATGAAGAAATACAAGCTATTACTGTCATTTAGACAAAGGGAATATATGTCCAGATTCATGGGCTGATTTTCACTGATCAAGAAGTAAATTACCCCAGGAATTTCAATGTTTAAAAACATATTTTGAAAGCATGGCCTAATGTATTAGGTGTCCTGTAGGGTCCAGTGGCACAGCCTCCTCTATCCCCCAAGCTGGGTCCTTGTGGTGCACCCTGTGTGGGCTGAGTGCACCCTCCTCTTGTAGTTGAGCCTTGGTTGTTGTTGGCACGTCAATGGGAGGGGTTTACCCAGGCCAGTCAGCTGCAAGGACTGGCTGTGACCACTGACTAGCAACTTCTGCCCTCCTTGGATGATCAGCTATGCGAGGGCAGGGTGGTGGTGCTCTGATGTGGTCTGTAGCCATCCACTCGGTCTGCAGGCTCTGGGGTTTCCTGGGTGGTGCAGGGCAAGGTCAGCCCCGACCTGTGTTTTGCCTGGGGCACCCTGCCTGGGCTGTAAGGCAATCTGAGATGGCTGCTACTTGTGCTGGGCTTGGAGATTCCCAGGAGAAGCCAAATGGTGAATCTAGGCTGGCTGCTGCTAGTGCCAGGCCTGGGGCCACATAGCTAGAGGTACGGGGCAGGAGACTCACTGAGGCTGGCTGCCGCTTGTTTGAAAGGATTTAGGAAGTTGTGAATCATGAGCCAAGGCCACCATTCATATAGAAAAGTCTCTGTGAATAGCTTGAGAAGAAAAGGTGAAGCAGTGAGGGGATTAAGAAATACAAATAGAGAGTTACAGAATAGCCATGGGGATTTAAGGTACAATATAGGAAATGGACTATCCAAAGAACTTATATGCATGACCCATGGACATGAACAATGGTGTGGGGGTTGCCTGAGGGAGTGGGGGTGCTGGGCGGAGGCGGGCAAAGGGAGAAAAATTGGGGCAACTGTAATAGCATAATCAATAAAATGTAATTAAAAATATTTTGAAGAACTCCTTTAATTTATATGGAATGGTATAGTGAGGGAAAATATGGTAGAGTAAGAAAGGAATTTAGCATTTTTGAAGAAATGTTATAGATTTTGAAGTAAAACAAACAAAGGTTCACATTCCAAGTGTGTTTCTCACTGGTGTGAGAACTTGAGACTATTATTTAACCTTTTAGAGCCTCGGTTTCCCCATCTGTTAAATGGAGGTAATGCTCCCTTGTGGTGTTGTGAGGATTTGCAATGATTACTATTGAGGTCTCAGCATTTTGCTGGTGCATACTAGGAACCAGTCAGTAATTTAGCAGCTCTCTTCTTCCACCAGGTTCATACCTGGAATCCCATCTCTTTCAAATCTCTGTCTTTGGGTCAAAGTTAAGTAAAGGATCTCAGGAAGGGGAGTTTCAAGCCACTGACTTTTAGAGGTTTTTTGTCTGTTTTGAAAGTGAGGAATGCTTGTGACATGGATGAGTGTCAGAAACCATTCTGTGTGTAGGCCCAGTGAGTCATTTCAGCAGGATTTTAGAGACAGTTCTCAGTAGAATCATTCAATGTGTCAGGGCAGATATTGGGGTACAACTCCATGTTTTCCCAATGGGGCGGTATTGAGCCAGGATGGAGCATAGTGTTTTTTTCCCTCCAAATTTTAATGGATTTAATGATAGATTGTTTTTTAATTGTATTTTTTCCATTACCATTTAGTCCCCTTATACCTCTCTCCCCCCAGCAATTACCACACTGTTGTCCATGTCCATGAGTCCTTTTTCCTTTTTGCTCAATCCCTCCAACCCTAACCTTCCCCACCATAGCCGTCATCCTGCTCTCCATCTATGAGTCTCTATTTTGCTTGTTAGTTCAGTTTGTTCATTAGATACCTCATATGAGTGAGATCACATGGTATTTGTCTTTCTCTGACTGGCTTATTTCACTTAGCATAATGTTCTCCAGGTCCATTTATACTGTGCCAAAGGGTAAAATTATCCTTTTATTATGGCTGAGTAGTATTCCAGATTACAACCACAATAAGACATCATCTGTCAAAATGGCCATCATCAAAACATCAACAAACAACAAGTGCTGACGAGTTTGTGGAGAAAGGGGGACCCTTTTGCACTGTTGGTAGGAATGCAGACTGGTCCAGACACTGTGGAAAGCAGTAAAGAGTTACCTCAAAAACATAAAAAATGGATCTGCCTTTGATCCAGCAATTTCACTTCTGAGAACACAGCTGAAGGAACACAAAACACTTAATTCAAAAGAACATAAGCATCCCTATATTCATTGCAGTGTTATTTATAATCTGCATGATATGGAAGTAGCCATCAGTAGATGGGTGGATAAAACAACTATGGGAGCATAGTGTCCTGAAAGAACATCAGGTGAGAAGAAAATATCAGTCGTGTGTCTCTCAAGAAGCAAGGGTCCCACAGAGGTCAATGTTGGCTAAGTCAGAGGGGGCAGATGTCGCTGACTTATATAGTAGGAGCGGAGGCTTAGCCCCAGAGCTGACTTATAGATTTTGGAAGGATCAGTAAGACAAATTCCCAATTTCAGAGACTCCAAAACACTGCTCGTTATCAAAGAAAAAATCAGCAAGAAAGATGCAACTGATGGGAATGAACATTTATCCAGTATCTGCTATGTGCCATACACTCTGCTACATTTTCTGTATGGTAGGAATTGTTATTCTGCAGCTTTAAGATAATTAAACCGGGGTTTGGAGAAACTAAAATCTTGACCCCAAGTGGCAGACCTAGCAAGTGGTGAGGATGAGATCCAAACTGAGGTCTGTAGTGTTAGCCTCTAGATTCCCCGGGACTCTGGAACTAGAGAACAAGTCGTGGACCTAGCGACTAAGTCAAAGATACTGGGAGAAACTTGATGTCATTAAAATGGAAGAATAGGCATGCTACCAGACAAAGCCAGAGGTGCAGGGTTACTTCATCCTGAGTCATGGAGATACACTAGATAGCACCTTAAACTTCTGAAGACTAAGGTCAGGATTTATTTAAAAGCCTGGAGCTTGATGAGCCTTAAGATAGAGCAGGTGATCTCAGTGACAGGAAGAGGGCTGCAGGGAAGCAACCTCATAACTCACCGCCTCCCCCCCACCTGCAGTACTTTGAATGGTTCCCTGGAGTCTGCAAAGTGTGAAGCATTAATGTACAGCTAAGTGCTTTTACTGTCTAATTTATTGTCATGGACTGACTAAGTAATATTTATGGTGAGCAACAGGGATGCTGAAGTTAGGGATATGGAGGTATAGTGGCAGTGTTTTATGTGGAAATTCTGTTCTCTGAATTTCAGTAAAATAAATCATGGCCTGACCATCCTGCTTCTAAGGGAACTGGGAAAATGAAAGGGAATATCAACAAGTTGGAAACAGGGTGAGAACAGAGATGTCTCTATCACTAAATGGTGCCAAAAAGTTTCATATTTAAGCACTTTTTCTAGAAACCACAGGACAGAAACTATCCTTTAGACACTTAAATTCCAACACAAAGGTTTGATTTTTGAGGTTAGTAAAGTCAAGATTTGATTCTGTCAAACTGATTACTCTTTAAGGCTGCCTCAAAGGCAAAGCATTTTACTTCACACTCATTATTTGATTTCTAATTTTTTAAACGTAGCACAGGATTTGTTTGTGTATTGTAGTTAGCCAGTTCTCCACTGATGGACATTTCAATTGTTTCTCCTCTTCTTATAAATAATATTTAAATGAGCATACCTGAACATACTTATTTGTTCAAATATGCAAGTCCTTTTTTAGAATATATATATATATATATATATATATATATAAGTAGCATTGCTGGGATGAAGGATATCTTCAGTTTAGTTAAATTTCAATAGAAATTATCAACTTCTCATTTAAAAAGCTATAAAGTGTCTGTACCCAACAATAATTTAAGAGAGTACCATTTCCCCACACCCCTCCACTGTCAACACTGAACATAATAAATCTTTTAATATTTGCCTGATTTGATGTGTTAAAGGGGTAAAAATTATTTCCATTTTAATTATTTGACCATAACATTGATATATTACTTTAATCACAGACTCAATTTGCTAATATTTATTTAGAAATCTTTATACTTATAAATCAAAGAGTCATCTGGTTTTATTTTTAATTTTTTTGGTGTGCTTTGGTAAAGGGGTTAAACCAAGCTCATAGTATAATTTGAGATGGTTTTCTTTGTTTCCTATGATCTGGAATCACTAATACACAATATAGGAATATACCCTCTGGAAAACCATCTCTGCCTGGTGACTTTGGTCATAGTAGGTTTTTACATTTCTTTCATGGTTATCAGTCTAGTCATGTTTTTTACATATCCTTAAGTCTATTTTGGTAACTAACTTACATAGCTTAGAAAATCATTCAGGCCACCTGGCTTTCAAATTTATTAAGTATAAAGTGGTGCATATTATTTCCGTACAATTTCATTTAGTGTTATCTCTGTCTCTAGTTATGACCCATTTCAGAATCCAAGTATGTGGGTATGTAAGTGTTTCTGTTCTCTTTAGCTAACGTCTTAGCTAACGTTTTTGTTACTTAATTAGCTTTTTCAAAAAACTAGATATAGCCCTGGCTGGTGTGGCTGAATGGATTGAGTGCTGGTCTGTGAACCAAACGGTCACTGGTTCGATTCCCAGTCAGGGCACATACCTGGGTTGCAGGCCAGGTCTCCAGTAGGTGGCGAGAGGCAGTCACACATTGATGTTTCTCTCCCTCCCTTTCTCCCTCCCTTCCCTTCTAAAAATAAATAAATAAAATCTTAAAAAAAAAAAAAAGAAAATCCATCATCTTCTAATTGCCAGTGATGCCAGTGGGAGGTCTGATATCATTCTGATATTTTATGAGACCTATTTTTCTCTCTCTGAAAGCTTTAAGGAACTTCTCTTTATTTAATGTTCTGAGATTTCCTGATAATGTGACATGCAGAGGATCTCTTTTCATCATTGGTGGGTCCTTTTAGTCTGGAAACTCATGTCTTTCAGTTGTGGCAAATATTTTTGAATAATGGTTTTAGCAATTTCTCCTTCTTCATTTTCTCTTCTCTCTTTCTGGAGCTCCTTTTATGAGGATATTAGACCTATTGGGAAGAGTCCTGTTATTTTCTCTCCTGTTTTCCGTCTCTTTGTCTTTTTGCTGTGACTAAGGGAGATAGCCTCAAGAAAATTTTTCTTGCTATTAAGATTTTTAAAACAGCTATCATTTTTTTTTATTATTTCCAGGACCTCTTTTGTTTATATGCTCAGAGTATTTTGTTTTTTGGCATCCTTCTCTTCTTTCATAGATGCAACATCTCATGTTCCTATGAGGAAAATAATGATTGTTTTTCCTTAAGTTTTTTCCCCTGGGTAATCTGTTTCTTACAACTTGTCTTTGCTTTTCTCATCCCCTCCCCTCTCTGTCTGAGAGTGTGAGAGAGAGATATTAGAGTTCTTCTAATATCTTAGGTTTTTTTTTTTTATTGTTCTCTTGGGTATAATGGTTGAGCACTAAAATACTGGGAACTTGTTTGCAGAGAGCTGAGACCTGATGACTTTAGGTAGCTTCTGGCCAGACCCCTTTGTAGAGAAATTGCACAATGTCAGTGTTTTTCATGTATTACTTTTTGGCTGGTGAGAGTTCCTAGAAAAACACTTCCAGTTCTCTGCCTGCAGGGTATAAGCTGGCTGCCATATTTTGAGAGCCAAGTAGAGAAAGAAAGTTGGAAGTCCTCACATTCAGCATGCAAACTTTTATTTCATATGACACTTTCACTATGATACCCTTCTCTCTACTGTGCCTGGCATCCTGCAGTCAACAGAACCGTTAATTTTTCCCCTGCAGAGAATAAATTGCAATCTTCTTCTAGATAGGAGAGGGAGTTTTTGGTGTTTTTTTGTGTTTTTTGTTGTTGTTGTTGTTGTTTGTTTTTGGGGTTTTTTTTTTTTTTGGTTTTAGCCATGTTATCACTCCACTTCACAGGTAATGGGAACAACAAACTCTGAAGCATTTTAGGGTGTCTGTGGTGTAAATCAGGTTTCTCCTTGGCTTTCTTCTTTGCTAGCATAGGATTCAGCTTTCTCCATTCTGGTACATAGGCAACCATTTGTTCATTTGCTTATCCACTTCCAAAATTGTGTTTCTGTTTCCTCTTCTCTTGTTCTGTGTCCTTGGAAATCTATGACTTAAAACAAAATAATTGCTTTACTGTCATTTTAGTGTTTCTTTTTATAAACCAGTCAGAAACATATATGCTCTATTTTCTATAAATGGTTTATTTCTATTATTTTTCTAGAAGATACTTAGTATGACTTCAGTCCTTTTAAATTTGTTAAGATTTGTTTTATGGCCCCAAAGATAGCCTATCTTTGTGACCATTCCATGTTCATTTGAAAAGAATGTGTTTCTGCTATTGTTGGGTGGATTGTTCTATTGATATCAATCAGATCATGTTGATGGACACTGTTGCTTAAGTCATCTAGATTATTAAGTCATCTAGATTGTTAACAAAAACAACATATGATTTTGTTATTTCCTACAAGTGGACATTTAACTTTTATTGTTATAAATATCTCATCTATTTTCGGTATTGTTTTTTAGCATCTTGGGGTAATGTTATTTTTTAAAAATTTGGGTATTCTAATATGTGCCGAAGTCCATGACTTTGCCTCTGTGTATCACTTGTCCTGCAATGCAGTGTTTTGATATGTAATGCTCTGATTATCACTCATTTCTGGAAGGTTTTAATACATAGTTTCTCAATGCATCTGAACAAAAGAAGAATATTTTTATAATTTAACTTTAGTAAAGTATCATACAGTAAAATGGAGTTTTTTGCTATAAAGAGTTTATATATGTATTGGAATTTATAGAAGGATATTTTTAAAATTTTAAGAATTTAAAATGGCTCTGGCTGGTGTGGCTCAGTGGATTTAGTGAGGGCCTCCAAACCAAACGGTCACTGGTTCGATTCCCAGTCAGGGCACATGCCTGGGCTGCAGGCCAGGTCCCCAGTAGGGGGCATGTGAGAGGCAACCACACATTGATGTTTCTCTCCCTCTTTTTCTCCCTCCCTTCCCCTCTCTCTAAAAATACATAAATAAAATCTTTAAAAAAAGAATTAAAAATTTTTATCTTTCCATTGTTGTCAGAGAACTTGGTCCTAATGTTTTTTTTTTTTAAATATTTTGAAAATTTCCATATGGCTTGATAGTCATTTGTAAATATTTTATGGATATTTAAAAAGATGGTATCTTTTCTGCTTGTTGGGCATCAACAATATTCTAAGATATCTAGTATATGCAGTTCCATTGTTATTCATTTCCTCACTCTCCTGACTTAATTTGAAAACTAAATTTCTGAGAAAAGTGGTTAGATTGTTCCACTGCAATTCATGACTCCAAATTTATCCTTGATGTTTTTTGTTTGTTCGCTGTATAAGTACTTCTCATTTAAATATTTTGAAGCTATGCTGTTACATACACAAAAAGTTTGTGATTTTTGTATCTTCTTGTTGCATTGTATTCATCAATATAAAAATTAATTTTTTGGGTCCATTTTCATGTTTACCTTGAATTCTACTCCATTTGTCATTTAGCTAACATCAGCTGGGATATTGTTTTGCTATTTTTTTATTTTAAAACATTATTTTTCATTTTAAGAATGTCTTTTGTAAACCACACATATCTGGAATTTATTTTACTTGTGTTTTGCCCTACCTGAGACTCCCTGACTTTAAACATGGTTATTTAACCACTTTTATATTTGTTGTTGTTCCTGACATCTTGGATGCATTTTGGCCATCCGATTTATGTTTTCTCTTAACCACAATTTCTCTTTTCTTTAAAAGCCTTTCTTTTTACTTATTAAATTTCTTTGTTTCAATTTTTAGCTTTACTAGTTTGATAACTGCAAGTGCAATTTGTGCTCTTCTATTAGCAACCTTTAAAATTTATGACAAATTTACATATATTTTTCTACCACTTCTAGAAACAATTAGTATCACTATTCTCTTCTTATGGTAGTTTCATATCTTTCAGGAAATCAGAGAAACATTTTCATGATAGACTTTTATGAACACTAAATATGCATATTCATAGTTTTTAAATAGCCTTCATAATTATTTTAATAGATATTTAATATTCTATGAAGTTTTTATATCTGTTTCTGTGTTGTGGATAATTTTGGCTAATTGACTGATAAAAAATAAGTGATTGATTATGATATTCACTGCTGTGGTTAATATATTTGTGCCCATACAGTTTCTATTTCAGTATATAATGTTAGGACTGATACTCTGGATTGAGTTTATGTGACAACACAGCCTTCTCCTTATGAATATCAAAAGTTTTCTCTCCATTGGATAACATCCTTTTCAGCACAAAGTATAAAGGGATAGTGGAAACAAAGTATTTTTTTAACTATATTTTATTGATTATGCTGTTACAGTTGCCCCACTTCCCCCCTTCTTTCCCCCTTCCCCCTTACCCCCCTTTCCCCTCCCTTTAGTTTTGTCC
>PVJI01030780.1:0-13798 GCA_004026765.1 Micronycteris hirsuta
TGTGGCTTTTTCTCTCATCAGATTAGGGAAGTTTTCCATCATTATTTTTTCGAACAGGTTTTCCATCCCTTGCTGCTCTTCCTCTCCTTCTGGTATCCCTATAATACGAATATTGTTACGTTTCATGTTGTCCTGCATTTCCCTTAATACCTCTTCATTCTTTCTGAGCCTCTTTTCCTGTTCTTGCTCTTTTTGGGTGCTTTTTTCAACCTTGTCCTCCGGCTCGCTGATCCGATCCTCTGCCTCATCGAGCGTGCTTTTGATTCCTTCTATTGTGTTCTTCAGTTCAGATATTGTATTCCTCATTTCCTCTTGGCCCTTGCGAATAGTTTCTATTTCCTTTTTCATGTTAACATAGTTTTCAGTGAGTTCATTATAGTTTCCCTGTAGTTTCTGATAGTTTTCTGTGAGTTCATCAAGCTTCTCGAGTTTCTTCCGCTGCCTGATAACATATGCTTTGAACTCAATATCTGACAGTTGGCTTGCCTCTGTTTCATTTATCATTCTTTCTGGGGCTTCCTCCTTTCCTTTCATTTGGGGATTGTTCCTTTGTCTTCCCATTGTTTGTGGGATTCTTCTTGCTAGCCTCTGGTTCTTAAGCTGATCTTTGAAGTTCTTTGAAGCAGCGAATTTAATTTTGTGTCACTCTCTGTTTTTTGGGCTGACTCTTGTCTGGGTCCCACTCTATTCTCTTCACAATTCCAGGTTTTAATGTCTCACCTGTTGATAAAGAAGCGAGGGGAAGGGAGAAAAAGAAGGAAAAGAAAGCAAAAGAGAAGGAAAAAGAAAGATAAAGAAGAAAATAATTTGAAAATAACATAAAATAAAAAAAATAATAAAAAATAGGAAATAAAAGGAAGAGAAAACTAGGAATACCAAATGAAGGGAAGGTAGAAGGAGTTAAAAATATATAGAGGGATAGATAGGAAGGAGGGTGGGGAAAAACAAACAAAGAAACAAAGAGAAAACAAACGAAATAAAAAAATTAAAAAAAAATTTAAAAATTAAAAAATAAAGACTTTTGTTGGCTGGCTTCAACAGCGTCAGGCTGGGAAGATCTGCTGTCTTCCTGGGCTGCACTCTCAGCTGACGTTCCGCTACCAGCGGAGTTGCCGGGAGTTTGCAGCACCTCCTCTGGGCCGCCTGACCCCCACCCTGAGTCAGAGTTTATGAGGTCTGTGTGTCCCCTCAGTGGGGCTCAGTGTAGTTCCTCTGTTTCTCCCCTACGGAGGGACTCTGCACCGCAGGTCTGGGTTGTGTCTCAGGCCCTCCAGGAGTGAGCTCCGCGCCCCTGCATTCGCTGATCGCTTTTGTCTCTGCATTCGGGGCTTGCAAGCCGCAGGCCTGGGCGCCCGGTCGGGCACCAACGCCAGGCGCCCCCGACTGGCTCCACTGGGTGCGCGCCCGATCCTGGAGCTCCAGGCCTGGGTTTCCCTTTCTCAGTTCAGTTTCCAATTCCTCCCACTGGGATTGCCAGCCTCTGCAGATCAGTCCCCACGTACACACCAACCTCAGGTCTGCTGGGGACCCAGGCTCTTCCAACAGATGCGGGCATCTGCTTTGGCAACTCACACACCCCAATCCAGCTCTGTCCCACAGATCCTGGAGCAAACTGGGAAGCTGCTGCTGCTGGATCTGCAGACCTCCTGGCTCCCCGCGAGACCCGAGGGACCCCTTCCCTCCGAAGCAGTCTCCTTACCGGCTGATCTTTCAGTTTTATGTGAAGTCCTGGTTGCCAATCTTCCCACACACTGGAATACAGCTGGGTGATCGCTCTGCTCCTCAGAAAATCGGCCAGATATCCCGCCAGTGGGCCGGAGGAAGCCGATCATGCTCCCTCCTACTTCGCCGCCATCTTTCTCCCAATAATCCCAACTCAGGGTTTGGGGCAAGATTTAAGGGATTTCAGCACCAGATCTTCTTGGACAATAAAATCTCTGTTTCTGAAAGGGTTCTGGCACTCAGGTTCTGGTCATGTCCTTGTCCTTTAAGTCCATGGGGGTTCACAAGTGTTTCTCATGATCGTTGTTCACAAGTGTTACCTGTAAACTTTAGTTCTGAGTCTTGTTAGAAGCAGGATAGGACAAGTCTGAGTTGGGTCTATAGTTACATATACTTTAAGTTAGCCAGGTAGGTTTCTGTTGCTTGCAGTCAAAGAGAACTAACTGAAATCATACTAAAATGACGGGCAGATGATGGCTCAGAAGGCACAGAAATATGACTCACCACTTGGTTGTCACAAACAAGTCACTCCAGCCTGGCATCCCAGCCTGTGTCTCTGAAGACGCCATTTGGAGGATCTGATCTAGTCTAACAAACCATTTCAGGAATACGTTGTTTAAATCAATCACCTTGAAAGAAAGGCCTAGTAGAAACAGCTTGCAATAATATATCCAGAATGATCTATTGGGCCCTTTGTCCTTCCTCAACCAGGATCTGTCTCAGTTTCCACCTGAATCTATGAAATACGCCTGATTGCCTGTTGTAAACTAACCCTGAGCCTTAAGTATCTGGGCGAAGTTACAGGTATAAAGACAAAGGGAAAAACAAAAACAGAGGTTCATGGTTTTTTAATAAGGGCAGGGGTGGAACTTAGAACAAACATATATTTGTGTCTCCAAAGAATATCTGTAGCTAACTATTTTAATCCTTCTCAGTTCTCAATCTAAAGGATTTCTGTACATTAGTACAACCAAGTCATAATCCCGAAGCTGGCCATGAAGTCTATGCAGGCATGGTTGCTCTGTTTGTCAAGCAGAGCTGCATTTTCCAGACGTTGGAACATGCAAGACCCTCGGGGATCATGCAACCCCAACTCTTCACTTAGTAGGTAGCCTCCATACTGGTCACAGCCCAGAGGTATGTCCTTGGTACAGGATTCACTGAGCCAGGTAGTCACAGAACAGCCCAAAATAAACATAGTTGAGGAAAGACATGTTGGTCAAAAAGTAAGATGCACATACCAATGCTGTGTCCTCCACTCTTCCAAACATCAAGCTGGACCCTGTCACGCACTGTTCCCAGAGGCTGTGCCATCATCTCGCTGCCTGGAAATAAACATTTGTCTTAGGCTTTGGTCAGGTGAGAGTACACCACTGCCCTAATTTGAACACAAACAGACTGAAGGAGGTTACAGATGAGGAAATGTAACTTGATTACATGTTAAGGTATATTTACAGGTATGTGGTTAGTAATAAAAAAGTAAGAAGTTTGGGGGTTACAGTTAATGGAATATTTCAATGAATTGATTTTTCCTCCCTGTAGTTATAGGCTTTGCATTGCTAGGTATTATCTTGTACTTTCTTGGTTTAAACAAAAATTTCTCCCAATTTTATCGAAATTTCAATGCTAGAGTCAAGTTTCTGGTGAAGAAACTACAGTCAAGGTCAATTGTCATTAATTAAGCGGTTGTCAAAAAGGAAAACCAAATCCAGAACCATGCAAGACAGACCTCCCTCAGTGTGTATGGACAGCATTGCAAAACTATGCACGAAAAGAAAAAAAAACACAGTCAGCCACTCATCTGGAAATAGCCACAAAATATTCCTAAACTGGAATATGCTTAGTGTAGGAATGTCCTGCTTTCCCTAGAGTTCCCTCAACTTACCAGTCCTGACCCTGCTCCTGAGGATGAGGCAAATGAGGATGTAGCTTCATTTATGCCTCTGACAACTTCCTCATGCACTGCACATTATTGCATGTCTTATTTCCTAGTGTACTGCTATTGAAAGGGAACTCCCTGAGTTTTCTGCATGCTTCTATTTGTGTTTTTAGTTAGTTTGTGAAATTATTGAAATCATAATAGGCTAACTGCAAACACTGTTAGAATCACCACCATAGGGATTTGTCATAGTTGTAATACAAAAAGAATTAGTACTTTTGGGCAAAGATAATAAATCCATTCCTAGATAATATGTTGAGTACCACAGAAAAATTCTTCCTCACAAAGATCTTCACAGGGCATATGTTTTTTACTGGGGATTTTAAGATGCTATGACTTTTAAAAGAAAAATTGGCTTGATTTTTTCTTCTCTAGGGGAACTTATCCTCCTTGCCCTCTGCTTAAGTTTAGAACCACTCTGCAGAATTCTGAAGTTTATAAGGTTTTGACACTTAAATCTTCTAGCTTTGATCTTAAAAGTGCTAAATGGGTGGAATGAAAATGCTGACAATGCTGCGTATCACAGCCAACCATTTTATTGTTCATTTGAGGAGACAAATGTGCTGTCTATGGTCAGTGAAAGAAGATGAAACCAATCCTGGGAGGGTTCTGTGAGCTAATGGTCCCTGAGCTCAGAGCACAGGACCTTTGACTTGAGGTCAAGCTCTCCAGGATGGAACAGAGTCTTAATGTCACATTAAAATATCAAAATGTATCAAAGCTTTTCCATTAGGCTGTATAATTTACATGTAGTGAAAGTCATATTGCTTCTTGTTAAATCTGTATGAAAAGAACCTAAATGAGGGTTTCCAGGAGCCCTCACAAGGGATAGATGGAATGGGAAGAGCCTGTGATCAGCTGGAAATGTGTGCGTGGATGTACATCAATGAAGCTGGCTGTGCACACATACTCCTACCGGGCATCAGAGCATGCATCTTCTGTTGCAGGCACCGCGCTCTCTCAGGGGCACTGGGCTCTGCTTCAGTGCACCCAGGCCTCAATTCTGCAGCCAATAAAGCCCCCACATTCGGAGCGGGAAGCATTGATCAGTCTAGTTGGGTTCTTTGTGTTTCCTTGCTGTGCATGAAGGACTTCTGTTTCACTTGGATAGAGGCACCATCTCGTGTTCTCTGTGGCTCCTCCCCATTAGAGATGTTAGGGAACTGGGAGAATTACATACCTGCCTTAGAGAACACAGTTTTTCAGATTCAACTAGAGCATTTTTAGTTTCCATTTACTGAGCCACCTCCTATGCTCCAGATGTTGCACTAGTGCATTGCCACGAATCAGTGCATTTTATCCTCACAACAGTCTTGTAAGGCACAGATTGTTTTCTCTACCTTTTTGATAAGGCAACTGAGCCAGAGAGGCTAGGGAATCTAACCAAAACTTGAAAGCTAGGAAGTGGTGAGAATGGGATCTAAATGCAGGTATACTTGGCTTAACCCTGTGCTCTTTCTCCCAAAGTGCATTATCTGCCACAGGTGGAATGATAAGGATGTAGAAGTTGGACTAAAATGACAATGGCTGCTATGTAAAGGATATGTTTTCTCAAATTCCATACCTTTCCTTTGGATCTGCTGCCATTTACAGTGATGATCATGATATCAGCATTCTTACTGTGCAATAATGAAAAATCAGAAAAACAGTAAATGACTAATGTGAGAAAAGTCAGTGTGGTGTCTGCATGATTCATTTGTATTCCACCAGGACCTCAGGAATGCTTTGTTCAGTAACTAGCACATATTACTCATTTTCTAAGTTGGTGCATACAGCTAGCTCTTGAAGTCTTCCATGCAGGTGCTTCTGGATTAGTAGGTATCAAGTGGAAAATAGTTGTAACAAACCTAGGAATTGTGTGGCCCAAGACCTACTGTGTACTCTGTGCTTACGTGTGGGTGACACCTGCTCACTAATTTGGTTCCAAGGCCTTGCTTGGCCAGAGCACACCCCCAGATATCCACTCTCCCTATGCTGGAGAACCTGTTGCAGATACAGAAACCTAACTTATTTGAGAAGCTGAAACCTGGGTTCCATTTTCCTTATCGCTAAATATTTTCTGTATTCTTCTCATCCAGACCAGATCGGCCCCTATGTCTCCTGGTTGCAAAAATGAGACCTTGCTCTTCTCAGTTAGGGTTCTCTCACTTTGTTATTCCCAAAGAAATCATCCAAGAAGAAAACCTGTACAATGAGGAAACTCAGCGCATTATGATGTAGAAAAATGGAATACCTTCTCAAAATTGAATTTGCTATAGAAAAAGCAAAAGAAGAAAGAGAAATGACAATTTCTCTCTTTCTCCCCTCTCTCTCTCTTCCCCCTCCCCACCCCCACCCCCACCACACATATATATACAAATCCCCCACACACATAGAACTATAAGCACTGTTGGGACTCCTCCCTGATTCAAGTAAAGCTGCTGAGAAAGCACATGCAAGCCACAGGGTGAAGTCATGCAAATGCTATGCTCCCAAAGGCCACAGGAATTGTGGAAAGATTTGTCTAAATATCTCATGCATTCTTGTGATCTAAGGTTTATGGAAATAAAAACCACAATTGAAAAACTAACACCATATTTATTCCCCCTTTTTCCTTTTCTCCTTTAAAATAAATTCATAGTACATTTTATGGAACAGCCAAAAAATAAATTATTTCAATTTTATTACCAAAAAAGTCATGAACCAAGTGTATAGCAAGTACTAACCAAGTTAAATGAGATCTCCTTGGGAAGAAGACAAGAAAACTCTGCTGGGTATCCCCAGCTCTTCTGTGAGCTAGAGCTCTGAGACAGGAGGACAAGGTGGCTACCCAATTTCACCCATTCCCAAGTGGTATTAGTAGTTATGAATATACAGTTGACTCAAGCCTTACCTTACTCCAGTGAACTTCAAGCCTCCTTTCTTCACCTCTACTTTTTAAATTTTGTGTTGCGTATTTGAGTTGAAATGCCTCACATACTTATAGCACATCTGATGTTCAAGTTGCTGAAGCTTCCCTCACACCAAGTTGAAAGAAACCAAAGAGGAGCACATGGTTTCTCACATAGTACCTGGGATAGGGCATACCCTCCCCAGGTTCCCAGCAGCAGTTTTCCAGGAGTCCTCTCTGTCTTGAGAACTGAGAGTGAGCAGGGGCTCTTTCTGGGATTCTATGAGCTAATGCTTACACTCTTGCCTCACACCAATAAGAACATGTTTCAACTCTAAGTTTTTTAATGCATTTGCATGTGATCCTAAAGTTTTAATTTAATTTTTGCCCCTATTTTTTTAATTTATAAAATATACTAATGTATTAAGTCTGTTTGAATCTGACTTTCTGCTTTCACTTGCTGCTCTTTCTATGTCACTCATCTTCTAGTTATGTGTGTCATCCATACATTGAATTAACTTGGCTGGGGAACATACAAAGCAGGAAAACGCTATTCTTAATTAATCTAGTTGAAGCTTCCTTCATTGTCTTTTGATGAGAACTTGAGCATAGCCTATATCTTTCTTGTTCATTTTCAGGTATTAAAATTTCAGCTTAAGTTAAATGAAACCTTTAATCTCTCATTAAATTGGAAGTGTGTTCCATTCCCTACCCTAATCCCATCTCAGTTCTGATCCAGGCTTGAGACCTGGCTGGGAAAGGAGAAAAATTTGCGTTAGAAAGATCCCATTTGCCTAGTGTAGCTTTTATTTGACATTGGTAACTTCTGGTGCCCAGACTTTGGCTTTTCCTTTAAATCGATGGCTTCAGTGGATTCTTTGGAAAACATTCATTTCAAAAGGGCACCTTAAGACTTGAGATGTTTCCTGACATGCTTATATGGTCCATCTGACCACTCTGATTTCTTTTCAACTTCTGCTGCAACAGTACACCCCACCTAGACTCTTTCTGCTGAGTTGTCTCACTCTTCAGCCCCCGTAGGTCAGGATCTTTTCAAGAGAGTTTAAGCTTAGCTATCTCTGCACTATAAAATTTGGCTCATGGTGACATGGGCTATTACATTTCACAGGTGAAAATGCAACTCCTGATGCAACTTGCTCTCCTTGCTCTGCCATCTGGGAAGCTTATGCAGCCCCTCATGGTTAGACTTTTCCAACAAGAATCAGGCACACCCTTTTAATTTCTCACCTTCCTGACAGGCCCTTTAGACACTACTGGGCCTGTAAAACAATTTCACTGGGCTTGAGGTACACGTATTTTGGGAAGGGGGTGGAATACCACAGCACCTCCTCTCCCACTAGGTCAAAACCTCTCTTATAAAAAACAATTCCCTTTTGTCAGGACAGGTCAGCAAAATGGCAGAGTAGGCAGCTGCTATCCTGTAGAACTATGAGAAAATAGAAGAAACTGTTCTAACCAACTTTTTCAGAACTCTAAAAACCAGTCAAAAGTTTATAGCAAGCCAAAAGAATGCCTAATTAAGAAAAAAGATTACTTTGAAATGGTGTTTAATCATTGTGGCATTATTTTGTAGCCTTAACCCCACCCCTTTACAGTTGATGGTGATTTCGAAGAAGGCAGCCTGTAATTCCCAGAATGAAACCCCGATCCCTGACTATAGGACCTTATTTGTAAATTACAGTGTTTATCTCTTCTCATCTCCCTGGGAGCTATCTGAAAAAATGACACAAGGTACTTGTCTCTGATTTACCTAACTCAAAATTCACTCAGGGTGGAAAAGTGGTGGGCATTTCTTAAAAACACAGTAAGGCAAACAAGTAATCTCCAGCCTCTGGAGCAAAAGATTATGGTCGAGACATATGATAGATCACCTAAGACCTTGGAGGGAAAGCCAGAGAGACTCTTTACAAAATTAGGGTGTTTAAAAGCACCTGTATGTATTAAGAAATTTAAAAGGCAACATGTAAGCACAAGGCAAGACACATACACAGAGAATATATTAGAAAACCCTAGGCTTTCATCTTTGGATGATATGTAGGCTTAGTTCAAGCACAAAAAGAAGGCTAAAACAGAAATATAAACATTTCTGCTGAGTGTTGAAAAAATGCCCAGCAAGGTGTCCATCTTAAAATATTAATAGACTTTTGTTTTAAACTGCTTTGTTTTCAGCTCCTAGCATTCAAAGAAATATGAGAGCAAGCTAAAGAAACAAAGCCTTCGGTGACCACACATGACAAGGAATATAGTATTTGAAAAATTAGTGTGGTAAAGTCATTACACAAATAAATGACTGTAGTCTTTAAATCAAAAACAGCAAACTCTGAGGAAGAGAATATGATTTTCAGAGTAGCTACATTATAATATTTAACATCTAATTTTAAACAAAAAATCGTAAACATACAAAGATATAGAAAATATGGCTTATTGAAAGGAACAAAATTAATTGACATCAATCATCCATGAGGAAGCCCAGACACTTGTGTTACTAGACAAAAAATTTAAGTCATCTGTTTTAAATATGTTTAAATAACTAATAGAGACCATGGCAAAGAATGTAAGGAAACCAGATAGGAATTATTTAAAAAGGAGCTAAGTAGAAGTAATACAAATTCTAGAGCCAAAAAATTATTATAACTTAAATAAAAATTCACTGGAAAGTTTCAACATTTGACCAATAGAAGAAAAAATAAAAAAAAAACTTAAGAAGGGACAATTAAATTATATAATCCATGAAAAAAAAAGATGAAAAGTAAATAGGACCTAAGGGACTTGTGAAATATTATTAAACAAACCAATATATGCATTATGGGACTCCCAGACAAAGAAGATAGGTAGAGCAAGCCACCAAAAGAATATTTGAAAAAATAGACATCTGGCCAAGATGGAAATGTAGGTAGACACACTGTGCCTCCTTGCACAACAAAAAGAAGGACAACAACAATTTAAAAACAAAAAAACAACCAGAAATGACAGAAAATTGGACTGTATGGAAGTCTGACAACCAAGAAGTTAAAGAGGAGAGTTCATTCAGACCAGTAGGAGGGGCAGAGCCTCGCAGCCAGGCAGTGAGGGCTCACAGCAAGGTGGCCACTGGCGGACCCAACAGGACTGGGCAAGCCCATGGCTGGTGGAGGGGGTGGTCCCACATTCACATGCAGATAAAGGAACAGATGGGGAGCAAAACAGACCACAAAGCCCAGGGTTCCAGCACAGAGAAATAAAGACTCAAACCATCAATTGAAACACACCTGTGGCAGTTGAGGCGGCAGTGGGAGTAACTCCCAGCCTCACAGGATATTTCATTGGAGAGACCCACAGGGTTCTGGAATGTATATAAGCCCACCCAACTGGGAATCAGCACAGAAGGGCCCAATTTGCTTGTGGGTAGTAAGGGAAGTGACTGAAAGCCAACAGAGAGTGGAGCAAGTGCCATTGTTCCCTCTCAGACCCCTTCCCCACAGACAGTGTCACAACACAACGACATGAGTTACCCCACCCTGGTGAACACCTAAGTTTCCACCCCCTATACATAACAGGCATGCTGAGGAAAAAAAATGGCCCAAATGAAAGAACAGATCAAAGCTCCAGAAAAATACAACTAAGCCACGAAGAGATAGCCAACCTATCAGATGCACAATTCAAAACACTGATAATCAAGATGCTCACAGAATTGGTTGAATTAGGTCACAAATTAGATGAAAAAATGAAGGCTATGCTAACTGAAATAAAGGAAAATATACAGGGAACCAATAGGGATAAGAAGAAAACTAGGACTCAAATCAACACTGTGGACCAGAAGGAAGAAAGAAACGTTCAACCAAAAAAGAAAGTAGAAACAAGAATTCGAAAAAATGAGGAGAGGCTTAGGATCCTCCAGGACATCTTTAAATGTTCCAACATCCGAATTATAGGTGTATCAGAAGGAGAAGAGGAAGAGCAACAAATCGAAAACTTATTTGAACAAATAATGGAGGAGAACTTCCCAATATGCAAAGGAAATAGACTTCCAGGAAGTACAGGAAGCTCAGAGAGTCCCAAAGAAGTTGGACCCAAAGAGGAATGCATCAAGGCACATCATCATTACATTACTCAAAATTAAAAACAGAGAGAGAATCTTAGAAGCAGCAAGAGAAAAGGAGACAGTTACCTACAAAGGAGTTCCCATAAGACTGTCAGCTGATTTCTCAAAAGAGACCATTCAGGCAAGAAGGGGCTGGAAAGAAGTTTACCAAGTCATGAAAGGCAAGGATCTGCATCCAATAATACTCTGTCCAGCAAAACTTTCATTTAGAATGGAAGGGCAGATAAAGTGCTTCTCAAATAAGGTCAAGTTCAAGGAGTTCATCATCACCAATCCCTTATTATATGAAATGGTAAAGGGATTTAACTAAGAAAAAGAAGATAAAAAATATGAACAGTGAAATGACAGCAAACTCACAGTTGTTAAAAACCACACCTAAAACAGGGGACTTCCGGCCAAGATGGAGGCATAGGTAGACGCACTGTTCCTCCTCACACAACCAAAAGAGGAAAAAAAAGCAATTTACAGGGCAAGGGCAGCCAGATCTGACAGAAAACTGAACTGAGTGAAAATCCGACAACCAAGGAGTTAAAGAAGACACGTTCCTCCAGACCAGTAGGCGGGGCAGAGCCGGGTGGAAGGAACTCAGGGAGAAGCGGTTTGTGGAGCAGTGCCGGTGGCGCTCCAGCCGCCTGAAGCGGCCAGTGGTGGGTGTGCCTGGCCAAAGCTCGGTGGGCACACTCTGCAAGACCAGGGCTGAGACTGGTGGCTCATTAGCGCATGGATAGACCAGGAGGAAAAGTGGGGGCGTGGAACAGACCGCTTGGCCTACCAACGCAGGGAAATAAAGCCTCAAACCACCAATTAAGGACACCTGTGGGGGTTGAGGGAGATGCAGGAGGAACCCCAAGCCTCACAGGAGAGTTCGTTGGGGAGGCCCACGGGGACTCGGAACTGTGCAGGCTCGCCCACTCACCCCGGAGCCAGCAAGGAGGGGATCAACTTGCTTGTAGGCAGCGGGGGAGGTGCGGAAAGCGAAGCAAGCGCCATTGTTCTCTCAGGCCCAGCCCCCCCACAGCGCCACAACAGAGCAACTTGGGTTTCCCCGCCCTGGTGAACACCTAAAGCTCCGCCCTTTAAAGTAACATGCACACTGAGGGGGGAAAAAAAAAAGGCCCAAACGAGAGAGAAATAAATTGCGACAAGATAGGGGGGAGCAGAGTCCACTTCCTCCTCCACACAAGTGAAACATCTAGCTGATTTTCGGAGGAACAGAGCAAACTCCCAACAGTATTCCAGCATATATGAAGATTGGTGACCAAGATTACAGGGGAAATTAAATGATCAGATGCCTGACACAGACAGGAGGACCAGGGGAGCAGGCCTGACCAGACACTTTTAAAGCCAGCCAGCAGTTTTTTGGTTGTTTGTTTGTTTAATTTGTTTTTTGTCTGTTTTCACCACCCTCCTTCCTATCTGTCCTTCTTTATTTTTATAATTCCTTCTTCCTTCCTTTCATTTAGTATTCCTAGTCTTCCCCTCTTCTTATTTATTATTTTTTATTTTCATTTTCATTTTTTATTTTTATTTTTATATTTTTTATTTTTTTTACTTTATTTTTTTTCTTTCCTTTCTCGTTCTTCCTTCCCATCTCTTCTTTATCCACAGGTGAGACATTAAAACCTGGAGTTGAAAAGAGAACAGAGCTAGACCCAGACAAGGGTCAGCCCTAAAAACAGGGGCAGTGACACAAAATTAACTTCGCTACTCCAGAGAACTTGAAAGATCAATTTAAGAAACAGAGGCTAGCAAGAAGAGTCTCACAAACAATGGGAAGACAAAAAAAAAAAAAAAAAAAAAAAAAAAAAAAAAAAAAAAAAAAAAAAAAAAAAAAAAAAAAAAAAAAAAAAAAAAAAAACAATCCCTAAATTAAAGGAAAGGAAGAAGCCCCAGAAAGAATGATAAATGAAACAGAGGCAAGCCAACTATCAGATAGTGAGTTCAAAGCATTGGTTATCAGGAAGTTCAAGAAGCTTGATGAGCTCGCAGAGAATCTCCAGAAACAACAGGGAAACTATAATGAACTCACTGAAAAATATGTCAACATGAAAAAGGAAATAGAAACTATCCACAAGGGCCAAGAGGAAATGAAGAATATAATATCTGAACTGAAGAATACAATAGAAGGAATCAAAAGCATGCTCAATGAAGCAGAGGATTGGATCAGCGAGCTGGAAGACAAGGTAGAAAAAAACACCCAAAAAGAGCAAGAACAGGAAAAGAGACTCAGAAAGAATGAAGAGGTATTAAGGGAAATGCAGGACAACATGAAACGTAATAATATCCGTATTATAGGGATGCCAGAAGTAGAAGAAGAGCAATGGATAGAAAACGTGTTTGAAAAAGTAATGATGGAAAACTTCCCTAATTTGATGAGGGAAAAAGCCACACAAATCCAGGAAGCACAGAGAGTTCCAATCAAAAGAAACCCAAAGAGGCCCACTTCAAGACACATCATCATTAAAATGGCAAAATTCCCAGACAAAGAGAGAATCTTAAAGGCAGCGAGACAGAGACAGGAAGTAACATACAAGGGAGCCTGATAAGGCTAGCAGCTGACTTCTCAATGGAAACGCTCCAAGCCAGAAGGGAATGGCAAGAAATATTCCAAGTAATGAGAACCAGAGGCCTGCAACCAAGGCTACTCTACCCAGCAGGGCTCTCAATTAAGATAGATGGCCAAATAAGGAGCTTCCAAGACAAAAGAAGTCTAAAAGAATACACCTCCACCAAACCAACTCCGCAAGAGATGCTAAGGGACTGCTTTAAGTAAAGGAAGGAAAAGAGAGAGAGAAAGGAACACAGATACAAAAAAAAAAAAGGCAATGAATAAGTACCTATCAATAATAACCTTAAACGTAAATGGATTAAATGCTCCAATCAAAAGACATAGAATAGCCGAATGGATAAGAAAACACTTTCCACACATATGCTGCCTACAAGAAACACACCTCAGGACAAAAGACTTACACAGAATGAAAGTGAAGGGCTGGAAACAAGTTTTCCAAGCAAACGGACAAGAAAAAAGAGCTGGGGTAGCAATACTCATATCAGACAAAATAGACTTCCAAAAAAGGGCCATCAAGAGAGATCCAGAAGGACACTTTATAATACTCAAGGGAAGAATCCACCAAGAAGACATAAACATTGTAAATATATATGCACC
>PVJI01030781.1:0-13812 GCA_004026765.1 Micronycteris hirsuta
AAAGTACGTACTCAGTTTGTACCAAAAGCCCGTTCCAGTCCCTTGTTCTACTTTCAGCTTAACTATTACTGCAAGTTTCAGTCTCACTCCTTTTTATCACAGCAGGTCACTCACAACAGTTCAAAACAACATTGTATTATTAAGCCTTTTTGGCTGTGCTGATTTCCTCTGACTTTTGTAGTAACAGTAACTGCTTTGTTGTCCTATCCTCCCCCCAACTCCTCCCCTTCTACCTCAATCATTGGTTTTAGTAACTTAGGAAACAGGCCGAGGACTGGCTGAGAAGAAGAATCGGGTCACTGGTATCAATTTGTTGACATTATATAAAACCTGCCCTTGAAAATAGTGTCCATTTCTCACAGCTATCTTCTCCCAGCCGCTAAACTGCTCCTTGGTGCTTCTGTCCTGTCCTCAGCCTTACACAGGGTAGCATTGTGTTTTTAAGTGGTTTTCAATCTGTCAATATATTCATCTGGGGGAAAGTTTTATAGGTTAACAGTGCTTTTAATGGATCTGCAGAAAAAAATAAAGATGTCTTCAGGGAAGAATCTTAATCTGTTTGCCCCAGAATCCAGAAACAATAAGAAAGATTCTTAAGATTTCCTCTTAAAAGTTGAAATGCCATCTCAATTTGAACTTAATGATACTGAAGATTTTCTTCAGGATAGTAATTTCTTTTTTCAATTGTTCATTTTACATTGTTCTATAACTTTAGCAACTTCGATGTTCAAATATATAACAGTTTTATTAGCACAGATGGAGAAATAAGGATATTTTTAAAGCTGGAAAGAATAAAAAGAATAGCTGCGAAGGGAAAGAGAGAAAAGAATGCCAAAAATCTGTGCTTACTTTCTGCGTGAGAAGAATACTAATGTTCCAGTTGTAGAAAATACAATAGCATAATGAAGAGAACAGTATATATAGTGTGTCTACGGAAATATGTGGGCACAAAAGAGAGTAGAAGGACTTATCTCAAGGCTTAACACTGACTAACTTCAAGTAGTGGGACTATCATTGACCGAGTTTGCTATTTTTGTATTTCTATTATTTCCTAGATTTTTCTACAACAAACCAATATAATTTTCATAATAAGAAACAGAATGTTTGTTTTTAAAATATAAACTATTTTAAGATAAAGAAAACAAATTTTGACATAGGATCTATAAATAAAATAGAATCTATATATATAAAAAAATGAAACTGCACATTTGTGGGCCAAATAAATAACATATGAGGTTTTAATTTTTCCCAAACACATGTACAGAATTAACTCTGCTTTGAATTTTATGAGCATGTGTGGAAAAGCCTTTTTATTCCATAAAATGTGTTGCGCTGATGTTTTTAACAATAAGCTGCTGAACTATCAAAAAGAATACACATCACAATCAGTGAACAAATAGTTAAAAAACAAAAAACCCAAAAGCTACAAAACGTAAGAGCCCTGCTAGTTATGCTACAAACCGTCAGTGACACTGTGGCTACCAGAGGATCAGTCATTTGATAAACAGAAAGGGCCAAGTAAGAACAACAGGGAATGAACAACTTACGTTATACATAATTAACAGCACTTTATTTTTTAAATCCTTTTGAAGATGATCTTTTAATGTTTTAAGTTAGTCATGTAACTACGAATAAAATGTGCTTCTTTAGATGATTCTTCTAGCCTCTATTTTCCCTGATTCCAGTTGTTACTAGAACTACACACGGAGGGCCTCGCGTGCTGGCAATATACCGGCTCTGGCTCGGCTGCCCTGTGTCTGCCCTGATCACCGCTGACAAGGTCTCACTTACTTGAAATCCCACTGATCTTACCTGATTTTACTGACACTTGGTTTACATATCAACTGCCTACTCTCAACTTTTACTGCCAATTTCCAAACCAATTAAGGTACTTGGACAACAAAGGAAGATGTGCTATACCCACAAAACCATAGAAAATGACACGTGGGTGGGAATAAACTTAATGATTTATTCCGAAACACACCTGTTTAGAAATAACATGATGCTAGGAACTATGACTACATTTGACTTAAAGTTTTTGAATATAAATTATTCCATAAGTTAAGTATTTTTGTCAGAAATAAAGCCTGCATCTAATTAAATTCCAAGTTAACCACTTATAACTAGGTTTAAAATGTTAGCTCCTTAACCACCAACACAGCATAAAAGAATAATTAAGAACTAGGGTACATTCTTGAAATTAAATTTACAAATTAAATTCAGCAGTTTCAAAAATAAGTTCACTTGCAACATTTTTCATTTTTCTCCCTTTCCTCTTTATCTGCACTTGGCATATTTCCTTCAGCTGCAGTCTTTAAAAAATGTATTTTTAAAAAAAGAAGTCTTTAAGAACAGCATAACCAAAAAAAGTGAACTAAAATACAGTGCTTCAATAAAAAAGTATAATACAAAAAAGTAAATACAAAACTTATCAATACTTAAGTGTGAATAAGATACTTAAAATATTTTGACATAGCTCCAATATTTTTTTTGCTTACTAGTGAGACTGACCATTTTTCTAAAAGTTTACTAGTTATTTCCTCCTGTAAAAAGCTGCTATTCATGTCTTTTATTCATTTATCAATTGTATGTTTTCTTACCAATTTGTATGAGCTCTTTATACATAATAGAGTTATTAAACCTTTCTATCAAATATTTTGCACTTATTTTCACCCATCTTTGTTTTCTTTTTAATTCAGGTTTTTTTTGTTTGTTTTTGGGGGGGGGGTTGGGGGGGGTTAAGTGCTCTCTCATTTCGTAATAATAAATTCAGCAGCCCTGGCTGGTATGGCTCAGTGGATTGAGTGCCGGCCTGAGAACCAAGGGGTCACCAGTTTGCCTACCGGTCAGGGCACATGCCTGGGTTGCAGGCCAGGTCCCCAGTAGGGGGTAGAGGCAACCATACACTGAAGTTTCTCTCCCTCTCTTTTTCCCGCCCTTCCCCTCTGTCTAAAAATAAGTAAAATCTTTTTAAAAAAAATAATAAATTCATTATGTTAACTATATGACATAATAAATTTAGGAATTCTGTTTTTTCCACAATGAGAATTAGTGGAATAATTTAGTGCTAATAGGATTTGCAGCAAAACAGAAGGACCAACAAGCTTCAATTTTATTTTCTCACTTTGGCATTAAAAACCAACTGTATTATTTTCCACATGATTGGAACATTTCAACATGATGAGACTTGTATAATTAATGAAATGAACACTATTGTCTAGGGAGGCATAAAAATAGTGAATACAAGACAGGCTACCCAATGAATTATGAAACCCAAAAGCAATGATTAAACACAAATTAATTTATACTCAGAGAATAAAAATATTAATCTAAGAAATAAAATTCTGAAAAGTCCTTTTTCCCTCCCTTTAAGGTGATTTATTGGAAGTATGAAAATCAATAGGCTTTGTTTATCTTTTATGAATATTCTGAAAACATGTTCTCCAAATTCTGCAAAATGATTTCTCTTTTCAAGAATATTAATTTTAGAGATAAACTAAGAAAAATATATACAAAGAATGGTATACAAAGAGATAAGACAAATGTACATCATGCATTAAGAAAATCTAATATACAAAAGTCCAAATTTACTTAATAAAGTACTAATATGTGTTTACATTACATGGTTTGGTTTATAAAAGGATTCAATATAGATTTTCTAAATGGCCATTTTTCTCAACAAAGTTAAATGTATAACATTTTAATATCTTTTTGAGACAGTGATCCATGCTTCTTCCTTGGCGGATGTTACCAGCTCATACTTCGTTTCGATAACTTGTCCCTCCACAGGAAGCAGGTGCAGCCTCCTCACCAACGCACTCAGCAGCACCGTGGCCACCATGTACGCAAACCTAGTCCGGAAGAGAGGTGACTGGTCACTGAAGGTTAACAATCACACTCTAGTTATACAGACTGCTCATTTCTCATCAACTTCGTTAGTGTAAAGTGTGACTCCTTTCCTTTCACTTCGCTCGCGCTATCATCTCACCTCAGCTCTGGGCATTCCTGGGTGCCTGAGAATCCAAGCAAGGAGAAAGTTTTCCTTATTGATTCATCATCAAATCGGTCTGGATCAAACCTAAAAAGACGACTGGTATTTAATTTTTTAAAAAGTCATCTCAGTATATTTAATTTTATAAAAAAAGGAAGTTTGAGGGCTAATCACAATAGAGCTCCATTGGCAATTTACATATTTACACTGTAAAAACACAAGTACGTAATAAAGTTTAAAATCTATTGAAAATAGAAACTGCTGTCACATTACACTTAAATTTTACCTATTATTATGTCTCCAAATTATTCAACATATATCGTCTCTTTCTGCTTATTTTATTAGTCTAAATAATAGATGCAAAATACATTTCTCTGGAACTAGCAATGAATAAAAATTTAACACAGTTTTTACATCATTTTATGAGATATAAGGATAAATCATATAAAATCACATAATAAATATTTAAATTTCAGAGTGTTCAAAATATCTTTTACATGAAACCATCTGATCAATATGCAAGGCATTCTACATTGCCTCACCAATTAAATTTATTTCCTAAAATCGAAGATGCCTGGCTTAAAATTATATTCATCTATTATGTTATATCGGGATCTGCTAGTAAGTGACAGAAATGAAGAAACACAGTTTTTTTATTGTATAGAATTTCATTCTGCAAAAAACTGCAGGAAAAAATGGATATATTAAAACAAAACAAATAAACCACCCACAATGGAGCATAAAATTTCATCTCCAAAACCAATGTTTCTTTGAAAAGATGAACAAAATTAATAAACATCTAACCAGACTTATCAAGAAAAGAAGAGAGAGGGCCCTAATAAATAAAATCAGAAATAAAAGACAAGAGGATCCAAGATGGCTGCAGAATGGAACCACCATCACTTGCTCCCGGACTTGGACCGTCCTTACAGGTAAATCACAGAGCAATCGACTTGAAGAACCAGCAAAGGTAAGTGAGAGCATGTGTGAGTGTGCACGTGGATGAGAGTCCAGGGGATGTGCGTGAGCGGGCAAGAGCCTGCCTGCAGGCAGGGCAGTTGTGAGCAGGAGGCCGTGGCTCTTCTAGCGGAGAAACTGCCCCTGCCACTGCTCAACCCAGCTCTTCTGGCTGCAGATTCAGGGCAACTGCGGATGGGCTCAGGAGCCATGAGCTCCGGGGGCACAGAGAGTGGCCAAGGAGGAGCTGGCTGCAAAAACAGCACAGTGGGAGCAGGCCCACTGAGGCTGAGAATCACTGGAGGGAGCGAGCACAGCACCCTGCCACCGCCCTGTGTTTACAGTATCACTGAGGACTCTTCCCAGTGCCAGCGGGAGAGGTCCAGAGAGAAGCCTTATCTGAAACTGTCGGAGGCTCTGGCAGGCTGTGGCCAACCTGACTGAGAGAGACTTTGTAATTTGGGGCCAGGGGAGTGGGGGGGAGCACATGGAGAACAGGTTCCCCAGGGCTGTAGCGGGGCAGGGGCCACACAGAAACTGTTTTAAAAGAGGAGCTGAGGCAAGACTTGAGACTCAACAAGGACCCAGAGATTGTGTGTGTGCATAGTGGCTCTGACTACAAAGAACTCAGAGGGATAAAGTCACACTGGAGGGCCTGTGGGACCCAACCCAGCATGGCTGGTATGCAGGCGACTGTCCAGAGGGGAGAGTCTGGGCTGGAGTCTCCTGTAAGAGAGCAAAAGGCTGGGGACTGGACGGCCAAGAGCTGAACGCCTGAGATTCGGTGCAGCCAGGCAGGTCCTCTCACAGGCAAACCCAACGGCCACCTGTGGCTCTACAGATCAGTGAGATCAGGCTCAGGAGCCCTCTGCTGGGTGCATATCCCAAAGGGAAATAAGAAAAAGCTCTGAAAGGGCCCTTTTTACTAGACATGATGAGCTACACTGTTCCTTGGGCCCTGATCCACAGAAACCACAGAGCAGAGAGATTAGAGACAGGCACAACAAGGGGTGTTGAGGGCCCTGGCCAGCCTCGGTGCCTAGACAGAGCTGCTGTCAGCCCCAAGCAGGAAATAGCAGCCCCTTTTATACACATTGGTCCCTCACAGGAAATAAACAGCTAATTCACCAGAAACCATATGTTATTGGAAAGAATCGGGACAGACCAAGACGTGTGGCAAGAGAAGGGGAAAACGCCATCATCCCCACCATCCTCCCTAAAGACTGAACAGTGTGCCCCAGGGGTGACTCAGGCTTCCCACCCTCCTGATTGCACCCGAAGCCCTCTCTGGCGGCAAGGGGGAAGGTACTGGCAGTCCTCTTGGGTCATTAAAGGAAGGAATGCCAGCAAAGCAGAACCATGGTAACCAGCTAAATCTGAAGGAGACAGCCACAGACTGTGGATCGCCTGTAGTTGAACAGGATGCCTAGGGCCAGACTAGGACACCATCTGACATCACCAGGGGTGGATCCAGAAGAGAAGACAGTGGTAAACACTGGATCCTACGGAGATGAATTCCACCACGGTCTTCTTTATTTGTGTTATTTTCTCTCCTGCATAGCCTTTTAACATTCATTCTTTTTCCTTCAAGTTTGTACCTATTATTTCACAAGATTTTATATTTTACCTTTATAGGAGACCGTTCTGTGTGGTATGGGCCCAGCTCTCGCTTGGAAAGGCCAGTGGAAAGCAAGGTCCAGTACACAGGACCCACACCCATGGATAGGTTCTCCCGTGGGAAATCAGGCCTAGGGCACTTTGAGATTTGTTTTTTGCTAAAACTTCCTCACCCTGAATTGAGGCAGCAAATGTTTACTGCATATCTTTAAAGTAACTTCCTAAAATCTATGCTAAACCTCCAAGGAAGTTCAACCACTTTTCCCTTTACATTTGCAAATATCCCTCTTTTTTGATGTAATTAGCAACATCCCCTCCTTTGTTTTCCGTAAAAGGTAACCACCTAAAGTGAACCTTTGCATAGTAAATGAGGACCATCCTCAATATAATGTGCCCAGAAAAGCAATAAAAGCCTGTCAAGGCAAGGGTCAGGGCACCCTTCTCCTGAGAGAGTGGCTGTGCCGTTCCTTTTCCTCCACAGGATTCAGTAGTCCGTGTGAATTTGTCTCGTCTCAGCCACAAGCCGGGTCCACATCAACCTTAATTCAAATCTCATATATTGTTCCTCCCTCCTCTTACTCTCTTTTACCTTCTTCCTTCCTCTTCCTATTTTTGATTTAATTTTTTTCTCTTTCTACGAATTGTTTCTATTTTGCACTCTTCGTAGTTCTCATCCCTCCAGCCTTAATTTTTCTTGTCATTAGTCATCTCACCTTCTTTATCCCAGTTTTAAAATACCCTTATTCTCTCCCCACCTTTATCAATCTTTTTTTAAAATTTTTTTTAAAGATTTTATTTATTTATTTATTTTCAGAGAGAGGAGAAGGGAGAGAGAAAGAGCAATGTATGGTTGCCTCTCACATGGCCCTCACTGGGGACCTGGCCCGCAACCCAGGCGTGTGCCCGGACTGGGAATTGAACCGGGACCCTCTGGTTCCCAGCCCGCGCTCAATCCACTGAGCTACACCAGCCGGGCCTCAATCTTTCCTTCTTGGTTGTTGATATGGTGGTGGTTGTTGCATTTCTTTAATTCTATTTCTAGATCTTCACTATTTTTGTATTTCAAATCTCAGATTTTACCGTTCCCCTCTCCAGATCCATTTTGTCTTCCTTCTGCCCTTTCTTTTCTTTTTTGTTTTAAATTCAATTTTTTCCTGTCTTAACCTCTTTTTGTTCCTTACTCTTAATATTTCTTCTCCCCCATCCTCTCAAAATCATTTTTCTTTCCTCTAGACATCTCTTAAGCTTTTCTTTTTTCCTTCTTACTCCCATTCCACCTATTTTAATCTTTGCTCATTTGTTGCTGGTTTTTGCACTATATATTTTCTAAATTTTTGTTGAAACTTCATACTATACTCTTCCTTTTTCTTACTTTTTATTTTCTTTCCTTCTTCGCCTTATTTCTATTCCCTACTCTTATTATATTTCCTCTCTTCTACCCTCTCAAAATAATTTTTCTTTCAATTAGTCATTTCATATTCATTTTTCCTTTTTTATAATAGTCTGAATCTCTTTACCCCTTTATTAGAATTTGCTCATTTGCTGTTACTAGTGTGATTGTGGGTGGGGGTTATTTTTGTGGGTGTGGGTTTGTTTTCTGGGTTGTTTGGTTTTGTTCTAGCGGCACCTGTACAACAGCATTCAAGATGTGGTAGGCAGTGTGACTCTCAGTCAGCCACCCAGAGGGAAGGACCCACCAAAGAATGGCCCAACAACAACCAAACCCAATTAAAACTAGAGACCACAAAAATGGCATAAGGGACATTCCAAAGGCATCCAGCTAAGGAGATCGAGGAGACTGCATCACTGAGTCCCTCAAGTCTCCTACCACAGAAGGTCACACCACGAAGACAAGAAGTCAAAGCAGATCAATCTAATATGCAGAAACAAACAAGAGTCACTTAAAATGGGGAGACAAAGAAACAACCCCCAATCGAAAAGAAAGGAGGGATCCCCAGCAAGAGTGCTAAATGAAATTGAAGCAAGAAAACTATCAGATATTGAATTCAAAATAATGGTTATATGGATGTTCAAGGAACTCAGCAAAAACTACAAGGGACTTACTTGGAACTATACCAGCATGAAAAAGGACATAGAAACTATCTGTAAGAGCAAGGAGGAAATGAAGAATACATATCTGAAATGAAGGATACATGAGAAGGAATTAAAAGCAGGCTAGATGAAGCAGATGTTCGAATCAGCAAACTAGGGGACAGGGTAGGAAAAAACTCCCAGATAGAGCAGCCAAATGGAAAAAGATCAAAAAGAATGAAGAGGAAACACAAATAAATGGAAGTATATACTGTGTTTGTGGATTGGAAGGATTAACATAATTAAAATGTCCATACTATCCAAAGTAATCTTTCTTTCTTTATCTATTTATTTTATGATTTTATTTATTTACTTTAGACAGAGAGGAAGGGAAGGAGAAAGAGAGGGAGAGAGACATCAATGTGTGCTTGCTTCTCATGTGCCCCTCACTGAGGACCTGGCCCGCAACCCAGGCATGTGCCTTGACTGGGAATCAAACCAGCAGCCCCTTGGTTCGCAGGCCAGCACTCAATCCACTGAGCCACACCAGCCAGGTTATCCAAAACAATCTTTAGATTCAAGACAATCCCTATTAAAATACTAATGACAAATTTCACTCATCTAGAACAAATATTTCAAAAATTTATATGGAACCAAAAACGACCCCAAATAGCCTCAGGAATCTTGAGAAAGAAGAACAAACTAGGAGGGATCACAATACCTGATATCAAACTATACTGCAAGTCCACTGTAATCGAAATAGCATGGTTCTGGCATCAAAACAGACATATTGCTCAATGGAACAGAATAGAGAGCCCAGAAATAAACCCACACCTATATGGTCAATTAATATTTGACAAAGGAGGCAAAAACATGCAATGGGGTAAAGATAGTCTATTGAATAAATGGTGTTGGGAAAATTGAACAGATACATGCAAGAAATGAAACTTCTTATACCATACATTAAAGACTTAAATGTAAGACTCAAAACCATAATACTCCTAGAAAACATAGTCAGTAAAATCTCTGAAATTTCTCTTAGCAATATTTTCTTCTGATATATCTCCTTGGGTAAGGGAAAAAAGAAAAAACAAACAAATGAGACTACATCAAACTAAAAAGTTTTTTAAAGCAAAGGAAAACCATCAACAAAACAAAAAGACAATGTACTAAATGGAAGAAGATATTCACCAATGATACATCTGATAAAGGGTTAATATCTAAAATTTATAAAGAACTCATACAACATAGCACCAAAAAACCCTAAATAATCCAATCTAAAAAATGGTGAGTGGACCTGAATAGACACTTCTCCAAAGAGGACATACAGATGGCTAGTAGACATATCAAAAGATGCTCAATGTCACCAGTCATCAGAGAAGTGCAAACTGTTTGGTATTTTTAATATTCTCTCTTTGTTGAAATTCTCACTTTGTTCATGGATTGATCTCCCGACCTCTGTGAGCATCATTATGATTGTTATATTGAATTCTCTACTGTGTGAATCACTTATATCCATTTCCTTAAGATCAGTTTCTGAGGATTTATCTTGCTCTTTTGTTTGGAACATATTCCCTTGTTACTTCATTTTGGATGGCTTTCTGTGTTGGTTTCTTCACATTAGATAAAACAGCCACCCCTTCCAGTCTTGACAGAAGTCTTGTGTAGGAGATAAATCTAATTAATTAGCCCAACCTGAGCTCCTGATTGCCTGTCAAACTTCTGTGATTATTCAAGTTGCTGTCTTCATTCATACTGGCTCTCAGCAGTTGAGGGTATGCCAAGTCCTGTCTGTGTCTAAAAGAACAGGGTCACAGTCAGCGCCTAGGTACGGACTGATTCTGGACCGTCAGGCAGCAGTTGAGTAAGTATGTAGTCAAACTTCTTCCAAGGAGAAACTGGGATATAGGAATTTTTGTGTTTTCTCTGTGTGGGACCCAGGGGTATAGCCGCAGGGACGCTCCTGTACCCATCTAAAAATGGTTTCTTTGTTTGCTGTAGTCTTGTGGGACTTGTGAATACCAAGTCCCACTGGCTAACTAGCTAGCAATGGAGGCCTATCCATAAAAGCTGAACTGCTAGATGTGTGGACAAGCTCCTTCTTGGGAGATACTGGCAAGTCGGCTTTATTGTTGGAGCAAGAGGGCAGCAGAAGTGCCCACCAGCTATTTCAAGCATGAGGGAAGATCAAGTTTGCACCTAGATGTGTAGTGATTAGCGGCCAGACCCTTGGCCAGCAGCTTGTGAGGTATGCAGTCTAACCTCTCAGAAAGACTGGGGAGATGGCCATTTTCGCCTGTTCCCTCTGCAGGAGCCTTGGGGGCGAGACACTGCAAGTACCTGCACGCTTGTTAACAGCTTCTTTGTTTGCTATAGTCCTGTGAGATTCATGAACACAAGCCCCAGTGGCTATCAGAGCTAGGTGATTTGGGGCATGACCCTCAGGGGGCAGCTGTACAAGCTGGGGAACTAGATGTGCACACGGAAATGCTGGCGACTCAGTTCTGCTGTTGGAGTGGGCCAGAGGAAGAAGCTGCCCACGGCTCCTTCAAGCTCAGGGAGGATCACAGCCAGTAATTAGATGTGTGCTAATTAGAAGCTGGACTCTCAGGCAGCAGCTTGAAAAGTATGCAGTCAACCTTCTTCCAGGGAAAGAAAGGCTGGGAGATGGATGTCTTTGCCTTGCCCCTCTGCACGGAAACCTGCGGGACAGCCCGGTAAGTGCTTTCCTCGCGCCTTCACTAAGAACTGCTGCTCTGTTCGCTTCTGCGTACAGTGCTGTGGGACTCGCACACAAGCCCGGATTTCAGAGCCAGGTGTTTCGGGAACCCATCTCTCAGAGGTGAGGGTCTTCAAAGGTGGGGCACGAAATGCACAGTCCAAACCCTTCTCCTCAGGAAGAAGCTGGGAATTGAGGGTTGCCGCCTAACTGTATGACACTGTGCTAGGGTGGGATTTATGGGAAGAGTTTGTTTTAGCCTTTCCTACTTGTTTCAATGAGGATATTTTCTCACTTGCCCGCTGTGTAGAAGTCACGCAGCTACGTTCTGGATTTCTCTAAGAAGGAATTGCTCGTGCATAGCTGCACATCCAGTGTGTCTGTGGGAAGAGATGCAGGAGCCTGCTATGTCGTCACCTTGTCCCCGTCTGTACTGAGGTTTTTGATGTTTTCCTTCATTCTTTTCAGTTGAGAATTTTTACCTTGTTGGTTTTTTTTGAAGATTTTATTTATTTATTTTTAGACAGAGGGGGAGGGAGGGAGAAAGTGAGGGAGAGAAACATTAATGTGTGGTTGCCTCTCGTGCGCCCCCCACCGGGGACCTGGCCCACAACCCAGGCGTGTGCCCTGACCGGGAATTGAACCAGTGACCCTTTGATTCACAGGCTGGTGTTCAACCCACCAAACCACACCAGCCAGGGCTAGTTTGGCTTTTTAAAGTTAATACTTCATCATTTGGTATAGAGTAATATTTACATTATTATTCATTTAAATCATAGAATTTGACCCAGGGTTTCTTGCTCTGAAATAATGCCAATATTGTAACAGTAATAATGCATCTCTATGCATTTTTTTTTAAGATTTTATTTATTTTCAGAGAGAGAAGGGAGGGAGAAAGAGCAATGTATGGTTGCCTCTCACATGGCCCTCATTGGGGGCCTGGCCCGCAACCCAGGCATGTGCCCCGACTGGGAATCGAACCGGGACCCTCTGGTTCCCAGCCCGTGCTCAATACACTGAGCTACACCAGCCGGGCTCTATGCATTTTTTAAAACAAATCATATCTAGAAAAATATCTATAGGGAAAATAAGTAAGTATCAGTTATTTACTCAAAAAGAAAACTTATAAACACCACAATAAAATATCACCACATACATATCGGAACTAAAATTTTAAAAAACAGTGATAATAATTAATGTTATTGGGGGTTACAGAGAAATTGAATCTCTCAAATATAACTGATAATATCTGAAAAATAGCCTCACAGTCTCCAGCAAAACTAAACACATGCTAATCATGTAACCCAACAATTGTACTCTTGGGCATTTTCCCCAAAGCAATGAAACCCTGTGTTCACACAAAATCTGCACATGAATAACCACAGAAATTTCATTCCTAATAGCAAAATCCTAGAAACAACCCACATGCCCTTCCATGGGTGTGGGGCTGGACGATCCCTGGTATATCCATACAAGAGAATACCACTCAGCCATAAAAAGATATGCAACATCTACATTGCCCTCAAGGGCATTAAGTTTAGTAAAAAAGTCAGTCTCTTCATTCTCCTCTGTGTGACAAATACATTTAAACTGTAATTACTTGTCTCCACAAGGTCTAGCTCAGTCCTATGTGCATTTTTGTTAGTGTGAATTGTCTCTCAGGATCATCTCAAGGTGTTGATCAAAATGAACCTCTAGACCTTCCAAAAGGGATGGGTAAGGAGATACCTAACTTCAGAAAGCTTTTCCGTGTCATACAATATGATTACTAACACTTTCTAAATTTGATTACATTTGATTCCCAAAAATGATTTCCACATTTTAACATATATTCTTTTCATATTTTTTAATTTGCAACCTAGATTTTCTGATCCACAAATGGGTATTTTAATTTTGCTATAAAAGCTACTTGGAATATAAATTTATTCAATTTTTACTTATAGCATATTTTGAAGGATTGCTATTTCATTTATTAATAGACTTCCTTTAATATCATTATAATATTAAAAACTAAAATGACAGGCACACTTAATATGTCCCACCCTTATCATTCAGAAGTAGTAGGTTTCTAGTACCTCAACCATGCCACCAGCCCTGCCCCCTTGCATCACACATAGCTGTTTCACCCTTAATCAACTCAATACATAACCTTCTTCCAGGGCAGTACATCTTCGTCCATTTCCCTAAGATTTTACTAGAGTTCCTAGGAGGCAAACAAAAGAAGCTCTGTTCTTCAATTTTTTCCCTCCTTTCCATTCTCACACATAACACTTATACACACAAAACCTATTGTCTGAATTTGATTAAAGCACTTAATAACTGAAACCAATAGTAGGAAAACAAAGCCACTATGTAAGCAATATCTACTTAACCAAAAAAAAAAAAAAAAAAAAAAAAAAAAAAAAAAAAAAAAAAAAAAAAAAAAAAAAAAAAAAAAAAAAAAAAAAAAAAAAAAAAAAAAAAAAAAAAAAAAAAAAAAAAAAAAAAAAAAAAAAAA
>PVJI01030782.1:0-13814 GCA_004026765.1 Micronycteris hirsuta
TTTTCATGTTGACATAGTTTGCAGTGAGTTCATTATAGTAATGAATCTGGTAATTTTCTGTGAGTTCATCAAGCTTCTTGAGTTTCTTGAGTTGCCTGATAACATGCTTTGAACTCAATATCTGATAGTTGGTTTGCTTCTGTTTCATTTATCATTCTTTCTGGCACTTCCTCCTTTCCTTTCATTTGGGGATTGTTTCTTTGTCTTCCCAGTGTTTGTGGAATTCTTCTTGCTAGCCTCTGATTCTTAAATTGATCTGTCAAGTTCTCTGGAGCAGCGATGTTAATTTTTTGTTACTGTCTCCGTTTTTTTTAGGCTGGCTTTTGTCTGAGACCCACTCTATTCTCTTCACAATTCCAGATTTCAATGCCTCACCCGTGGATAAAGAAGAGAGGGGAAGAGAGAAAAAAAAAGAGAAAAGAAAAAAAAAAAGAAAAGAAAAAGTAATAAAAAATAAAAAAAAAAGAGGAGAGAACTAGGAATACTAAATGAGGGGATGGTAGAAGGAATTAAATATATATATATATATATATATATATATATAATATATATATATATATATATATATATATATATATATATATATATATATATATATATATATATATATATATATATATAGAAGGACAGATAGGAAGAAGGGTGATGGAAAACCGACAAAGAAACAAACAGAAAACCAAAACAAAGAAACGAAACAAAACAATAAAATTTTTTTTTTTTTAAATAAATAACCTTCTGTTGTCTGGCTGTAAAAGTGTCCAGTCAGGTCTGCCCCTCTGGTCCTTCTGTCTGCGACAGTCTTTGAAGATATCAGGTTTCTTTTTCTTTCTTCCTTCCTGAGCTGCACACTTAGCTGCCGTCCTGCTTTCAGCCCAGTTTTTAGGAATTCGTAGCACCCCTCCTGGGTTGCCTAGTCTCCACACTGAGTCAGGAGTCCACGAGGTCTGTGGCTTCCCTCAATGGAGCTCGATTGAGTTCCCCGGTTCCTCTCCCATGGAGGCAGTCAGCACCGCAGGTCTCTGATCACAGGTGCTGGGCTGTGTCTCGGTCCCTCTAGGAGTGAGCTCCGCACCTCTGAATTCGTAGACCACTTCTGTCTCTGGACTCGGCTCCCGTGAGCCCCCGGCCTGGGCGCCCAGACACCCACTAACCCGAGCCGCCCCTGACTGGCTTCTCAGGGTGCACGCCCGGTCCCAGAGCTCTGGGCTGCAGGTCTCCCTTTCAATTCAATCTCCAATTCCTCCCGCTGGGATCACCAGCCTCTTCGGACCAGCCCCCACGCACCGACCTCCAGCCTGCTGGGTACCAAGCCTCTCCCAGCAGACGCGCGCAACTGCTTTGGCTACTCACACACCCCAATCCAGCTCCCTCCCCAGGCTCCTGCAACAGACCGGGAAGCTGCTGCGACTGGATCCACCGTCTTCCCAGCTCCCCTCTGGGCCCAAGGGGCCCCTTTGTTCTGAAGCAGACTCCCTACCATCTGATTTTTCAACTGTGTGAAATCTTGGTCATCAATCTTCCCACACACTGGAATACAGCTAGGCAATCACTCCGCTCCTCAGAAAATCAGCCAGATATCCCACCAGTGGGCAGGAGGGAGCCAACTCCGCTCCCTCCTACTCTGCCACCATCTTAGAGAGCTCCATATTTTGATCTTCTTTTTCTTAGATAAGTCCCTTTAACATTTCAAATAATAAGGGCTTGGTGATGATGAACTCCTTTAACTTGACCTTATCTGGGAAGCACTTTATCTGCCCTTCCATTCTAAATGATAGTTTTACTGGGTAGAGTAATCTTGGTTGTAGGTCCTTGCCTTTCATGACTTCAAATACTTCTTTCCAGCCCCTTCTTGCCTGTAAGGTTTCTTTTGAAAAATCAGATGATAGTCTTATGGGCATTCCTTTGTAGGTAACTCTCTCCTATCCTCCTGCTGCTTTTAAGATTTTCTCCTTATCTTTAATCATTGGTAACTTAATGATGATATGTTTTAGTGTGTTCCTCCTTGAGTCCAATTTCTTTGGGACTCTCTGGGCTTCCAGGATTTCATGGAAGTCTATTTCCTTCACCAGATTGGGGAAGTTTTCCTTCATTATTTGTTCAAATAAGTTTTCAATTTCTTGCTTTTTTTCGTCTCCTTCTGGCACCCCTATAACTTGGATGTTGGAACATTTAAAGTTGTCTTGGAGGTTCCTAAGCCTCTCTTCATTTTTTTGAATGTTTTTTTCTTTATTCTGTTCTGGTTGGATGTTTATTTCCTCCTTTTGTTCCAAATTGTTGTTCCAGTTTCCTTCCTTTCACTGTTGGTTCCCTGTACATTTTGCTTTATTTCATTTTGTGTAGCTTTCATTTCTTCCTTCATTTTGCTATCGAGCTCAATCAATTTTGTGAGCATCCTGATTATCAGTGCTTTAAACTCTAAATCAGATAGGTTTTCTATCTCCTCGTGGCTTAGATCTTTTTCTGGAGCTTTGATCTGTTCTTTCATTTGGGCCATATTTCTTTGTCTCAGAGCTCCTGTTAAGTTGTTAGTGGGTGAAGTTTTAGGTATTCCCCAGGGTGGGGCAACCCTCTTTGCTGTGTTTTGGTGCTGTCTATTGGGGAGAAGTCAGAGAGGACACAATGCTGGTGGCTTGCTCCACTCCAGCCCCACTTTCCAACAAATTCTCCTGTGAGACTGGGAGTTTCTCCTGTTATCGCAACCTCCACAGTTTTTTACAGCTAGAGGTTTTGAGTCTTTAGTTTCCCATTCAGCCAACCCTGCCTCACCCCACATCCTCTCTGCTCAGCTGCCCATCTCTACCCCTCCTATTAGTCTGGATGACTGTTTCTTTAACTCCTTGGTTGTTGGAGTTCCATGCAGCTTGATTTTCTGACACTTCCGGTTATTTATCATTTTTAAATTTGTTGTTATCCTTTTGGTTATGTAAGGAAGTGAAGCATTTCTACCTATGCCTCCATCTTGGCTGGAACTCAAATCTATATGTTGAAGTCCTATCCCCACTGTAACAATGTTAGGAAGTGGAGGCTTTGGGAGGTCATTAGGTTTAGATGAGGTCATGAAGGTGGGATCTTCATGAAGAGATTAGTTTCCTTATATAGTTATATAGTTTCCAGAATGTGAATGTGATACCATTCTCTCTCTCCCTCTCTCTCTCTCTCTCTCTCTCTCTCTCTCTGTCTGTCTTCATGTGCATGCACATGCGCACATATGCCACTTCAGGATGCAGCAATAGGACAGCTACCTGGATGCCAGGGAAAGAACTCTCCCAGACACTGAATTTGCCAGCAGCTTGATCTTGGATTTCACAGCCTCCAAAATGGTGAGAAATAAACATTTGTTGTTTCAGCCACTGAGTTCTTAGTGTTTTACTATAGTAGCCTAATCTGACTAAGGCTGCATAAAACCTTACTTCATAAAGTCATTAAGAATTACATTGGTGGCACTCTCAAAAAGACCATGGTGGCTTTCCAGAGTAGACGAAGATGAGAGATAGTGTCATTGAATTGAATTCCTGGAGTACCACAGGCTCTAATGATGATGCCAAATAGAGGGAAGGCAAGTGCTGGTGCCATTATAAACAGTAATGGCAGAGTATTAACAGAACTGTGTGACATGAATGCACACTTGCTGGTCTCTAAGATCAATCTAGGTAAGAAGTCCAACAAGGCCCACTATTTCAGTGTATATGAAACACCTCTAATTCAGATAAATAATGCCTGACTTGAGCAATCAAAACAGAGAATTAAAGCCTCTAAATCAGTTTGAAGACCCAGAGCTCTGTGAATGAAGAGGAGAATGGGTACCCATGAGAAAGAAATAAACAGTACCATAAGTTCTTGCTATACATTTTCTTTCACAAAAGAACTTGTCAATATTAACCAAGCTAACCACACATCAGGAAAAGAGAAACGTCTAGACTTTCCAGGATTTATGTGACACAGGTTCTATATTAGTTTTCTATTGCTACTGTAACAAATTACACAAACTCAAAGCTCTGAAAATCGGAAATCTGAAATGAGTCTCTCTAGGCTGAGATCAAAATACCATGTGGTCGCATTTATATGTGGAATCTAAAAAGTAAAACAAACAAAACAGAAACAAACTCATAAACACAGAAACAACTTGACGGTTGCCCGAAGGGCGGGTGAGGGAATGGACAAAAAACATTGAAGAGGACTAAAAAGTGTGAATTGCTAGTTACAGAACAAGCCATGGGGATATAATATGCAGTGTAGGGAATATCACCAGTAATATTGTATACTTATTGTGTTGATCACTTTGTAAGGTACACAAATGTCTAATCACTATATGCACACTTGAAACTAATATAATGTTTTGGATTCAATGTGATTTTAAAGTAAATGTACATGTATATATAGTAAAAAAATGAAATACAAATGTGTAAGTGGGACTTCATTTCTGAAGTCTCAAGGAAAGAATCTGATTTCTTGGTTTTCCAGCTTCTAGAAGGTTCCTACACTTCTTGGTTCCTGGCGCAATTCTGTCTTCAAAGCCAACAATGCATGGTCAAGTCTTTCTCACATCACATCATGCTGATGCCATCGTCTGCCTCCCTCTTCCACTCCATAAGAAACCTTGTGATATATTGGGCCTGCCTGGATAATATAGTGTCTTTTCCCATCCTGAGGTCAGGTAATTAGCAACATTTATTCTACCTACATACTTAATTCTCTGATGTATTCACAGGTTCTGGACAGTAGGATGCAGGCCTATATGTGGAGGGGTACACCATTATTCAGCCTACCAGTGGGCTCTAAACTAGCAATTAATTTCTGGCGACATAGATATTTTGGTGATCCAGCAGTGAAAGTACAAATTTATGAAGGTCAAATAAGCAATGCCATTTGGTCTAATATGTTCTCATAGTGCTCTTAGCAGGTTGGTAAGATAATCATATCGGTTCCCTAACCCATGAAGTGTAAGTTATTTTCAAAGAAAAAGACAAGTAGAAGCTTCCGCAACCACACTTCTATGCCAAAGTAATAAAGTAAAAATAATTTCTGGGAGAACTGCAAAGATTAGGAATAACATCAAAGAGCTGAAAGATGCGTAGGTAAAGATACCTATTACCTCCTTTCACTTAACCTCTTTGGCCTAAGGGAAGGAGACAGGGTCTTGCAGTTGTTTGAAATTTCAGTCTCTTTACTAAAACAAAGGAATGTATTCTTTGATTCAATTAAAACATATGCACTCACACATGCACACATTTTTACATATATTTTAATTACACTTATATAATGACAATCAGCACAAATTACTACAATATACAGAATATGCACTTTTTTTCTCTTCCTTTCTTCTTGTTGCAGTTTAGTGCAGATGTTACTTTTCTTGTTACAGAAAAGAAGAAAGTGTTACAGTTTAGTGCAGAGGTTATTGGATTATGAGGATGGAATTTCACAAGTTTTTCCCCCTGTAGTTGCCACCCAGTTTAAGTAGAAGATTTAAATCAAAAGCACAATAATTCCTTAGAGTTCTGAATGTGTTGGATAAGCAGATCTGACTCGCTGCACCGGCTACAAGATGAAGGTGGACCTTACTCAGTTTTTTCACTTTCACCACTGGTTCCAGAAGACTCTTGGGGACAGAGGTGGTGGAAGAATGGTGGAAGTATATGTATAAATTATTAGTTATATATATTTTAACTCCTCTGCCATGTAAGAGTTTTTTGAAGTCAAACCATCTTATAGCCAATAAAATTAATAATTGACTTCACAACTTGGGCTACTGAGATGAACAACTTGTGATGTGAGCATTTTTCTTGCAATGTTTAATAACACAGCCCCAGCAATGAAATTAAGAACATTTGTCAATGACTTGCTGGAGACTATTCTACCTTGTATGCATAACAAAAATGGAAACAATAGTAGCACTGTAGGGCAAAGCATGGTTTGATACAGTTTAATGTGATCACATTTTCAGTCGTTAGTAATACAAGTGCTGTTATGGTATCATACAAGCAAATACATGATATCAAACACAAGCAGATTGTTACAATAATACTTAATACCTTCCTGGGGCTAAAATAAAGCAATATACAATGATAGTTTTATTTGTTCTCCAAACATCAACTGCCAGAGGATGTTTACCAAAAAAAGTTGTCCTTACTTGGATCCTGAAGTTGTAGAACAAATAAACCCCCAGGATGACAGCAGAGATTGTTTCAGGGATGCAGTCTTACACATACGCAGTCTTTAGAGATTTCTTTCTAAAACTTTTGAGTGCCTAACATAAATATTTCAATGTTTTTCACCTTACACTGTTTTTTCTTTTCCCTTAAACTTTGTTATAGATGATAGTGTAATTGAAATGTTATTTTTAAAATAAATGTTTAATTTCAGAGGCTATATCATGAAAATAATGACTCAAAGTAACAAACAACTGGGTGTGGATGACAGCGTATTATCACAACACCCTTTCAACTTGAGACTTGTGATTGCATATAGATTTTTTTTTTTTAATCTGTGTCTACAAGGGCAAGTTTAAACTTTGCAAACTTATTTTGGTGGCACTAAAATTATAATTACATTTATTTAAACAAAAGTTGTGAAAGTCAGTAACACTGCTTTTGTTCACTATATCTATGTCCTGGCATGAAATTAACTTTTGGCAATATAAGTAATATATATCCTAGAGAAACATATATTATGCTGTCAAGGAAGATTAAGATAAACGGGAACTCATCCTGGATGCTAAGGTTCACCTTCATCACTTAGAGTAGCCAGAGGGTTAAAATGTGCAGTTATTACCCAGAACTACTCAAATGTTTATATTGTTTGCTGGTAGTATCCCCTCACACTCCTTGCCACCGTTGAACGCCAAGCTTTAGGCTGAGTAAGGACAGTCCTGAGCCTGCTATGAACAAACCATAAGTGACTGGTTGTTTCCAGCTGGAGGCAGGGCCCAGAAAAATCTCACTCTGTGGTAGGTGCAAGTTAAAAGGGCACTAAAGGCAAGTTTGGAAAAGTCAGCAAATTCGCAAAAATGAAATATATAGCCAAAGTTGAGATGGAAAACTTTGCTTGACACCAGAGAATATTTTCTAAGTATGTGTACTTCAGGTCTTTTGTTTTATTAGCACCAATAGGCCGAGCCTCCTTTTTTTCTGCTATTTTCCATCACTACCAAATAACTAAAATAGTAACTTCTTTATCATCCCAAAACTGAATTTCGAGCCTGAGATAATTATATAGTTTGTCCACGAATTTCTTTGGCCAGGTTGAAAAATGAGAAACCCCTTTTTTAATTTGGATCTGGACAAGTCATTCAAACTTCTGAACCTCAGGTTCCTCATTTGAACAGATAATACTTACCTAAAGATTAGAATGATGTGTGCGATCAACCTAGCACTGTGCCTGATATATAAGCGCTCCATATAGGGTAACTATTTTCATCACCCCCACACACATACAGTTTTATGAAAACAATGGCACTCATGTCATCAAGGCATTTATTTACTGACAGCTCATTGTAATCAAATGAAAACTTCTTTCCTACGTGTACTACTCTCCAGCACTCAATCTGAGAGCAAATACACTAAGCACTATAGTTACACTACAAAAAAAAAAAAAAAAAAGACTTACAAGATAGTTTAATCTTCTAACTAAATGAGATAATAAATACTGCATCTATTCCAAAAATTCATGTTTAGATAATATGAAAGTCCAAGTGTTTGCTCTCTTTCTCCTGAGGGGGCTATACTCCTCAGATATCTGGTTATTTTGGCCTCCAAGAATTTATTTGCCCAGGGCATGAATTATTTGGAAGGAAGCAGGGTGGTGGGGCGGGGGGAGGAAGGGGACAAAAGAAGGAAAGAAGGGAGGGAGGGAAGAAGGATTTATCTTGTAAATAAATAGAGAAGGAATATCAGGCAAGGAATATAAATTCACTAAGCAAAACCATTATATATTTAGGGGCCTCAAAATCTGATTTTAACTCAATAATCTGCCTGAGAATAGATTTTTTTGGCCCATGGAATCAGAAACTAAGCACTTGGGTGCTTGTAAGGATAAAAAGTATAGCTAAGATCCCTAGATCTAACTGACTCTGTTATATCTAATCACTCTGCAGAAGAAAAAAATAAATTTCCAGAATAATTCCACTTTCAGTAATGATTGTCTAGATAATTTTGACGAATGCTCTGACTTTACAAGTTGGGCAAATTGAATGTAAAAAGTCTTCGTTGTACTAGAAAAGAGTACGTCCGTAAGAATTAGCAGAGTGAGCCCCAGACTCAGGGCTGCTTTTGCTCTAATGCCATTTCCTTTCCAGAAGGTGAGATTGGGAGATTGAGCTGCAAATTATACAGTCTCACAGGGTTAAGGGAACAAAATTCTTGATCTACTGGGTCTCTGTCATCGACTGCATTCTGTGGAAGCTGCATTTCATAACAAACCTTTCTACGTGTCCTAATTCTTCCCGAGGCTTCTATTTTCTATTTTTTGTTACGCATTCCCAGCTTTTCCTTTTTGAAATATGCTTTTCTGTTAAATGTTTTTCCCCAGGGAAATCTTATGCTGAACCTTTGTCTCTTTTTATTCCATGTACTAAAATATCTCATTCATTCCTACAGATTTGGTTAATATCTAAATGTTAGTGATGCTCATAAACATAATGCCAGCCGAAGAAACTCCCATGAACAGCCACCTAAATCAAACATTTGCTTCTCACTCAATTTGTAGCATCTTTCATAATCTTCTGCTCCAGTGATTTCTATGTCCTTCAAGGGCACCACAACACTGCGTTCCCACCTACCTATAGCAATATTCAACTTACATGTTACTCTTAATTTCATTTACCCCTTCACCATCTACCTCACCCAGTTAATCACCAAATTGATTGTCAGAACTATCCCTGATAGTTGTCAGGACTGCCCCGGAAATCTGTCACATCTGCCTATTTCTCTCATCTGTCACACCCTCATCTAGGTGTAACTGGAGCACCGAAAGCTACCCCTGCTGCCATTAGTACCTCCATTTAACTCATTCTCTGCAATGATTCAAAACAATTTCCCTAAAACTCAAGTCTGATCATGCCTAGTCTTCAATAACTACTAACAGTTTCTATAATAAAATTCAAATATCAAATATTAAAATCATTGCATGATTTACCAGCAATAATTTCTGACCACTCACTGCCTGCCCCTCTTCAGATTCTATCAAAGCAAACTTCTTTTAGGTACTTAAGCATATTTTCCTTATTACAGGTCTTTGCACATACGTTTAATTTTAAGGCTACTTGAACCCATGCACCCCTCTCGTCCTCCCTGCTCATTTAGCTTAACTCCCACTTTTCTTCCAGTTCTTCATTTAGTTCTCTCTCCCCAGCAAGCATATCCTGATCCTTAGGCCTGAGTTAGTAAATTTCTTACATGTTTCCATAGTACTCTGTAATTCCCCTGAAGTATTCTTAGCACAAAGTACTATAATTAGCAGTGGGCTCAACTGTCTTAATCACTTCTGTATCTCCAGTGCTCCATACAGATCCAGGCACTTGTAATATTTAATTAGTAGATTAATGAGGTCAAAACTTTTGTGAGACCACAATTGAGAACCATCTGGATAATAAAGGGAAATGTGAAACCACTTATTTTTCTTCTAAAACACTTCTTTAAAAAAGTGATTCTCAATTAAGATCTCCCTTACCATCAATAAAAAAGCATTGATTTAATTTTCCTCCACTTTTTCACTCTAGGTGTTTTATAAAGGATATGTGTTCTAAGATTAACAATATTCTAGCCATGGCTACCAGCAATATTATGAAATTCTATATACTTCTATTAACATTAATTGGCAACAATTGCCCTGATGGACAAGCTATTATCTGCATTAGCCCTGGTTGTGTCATTTTGAATGCTTACCTTTATCCCATTGTTAGAGCCAACAGCTTTTCTATTGTTGTCTTCCTGAGAGGGTGATTTATTTGATTGCTCAGTTGCAAACACAATTTCTTCCCAAATTATCCTATCCATTCCATTATTCCCTTTCTATTATCTTGAGACTCTAAAAGACTAAGTAAAAAGATGAGGTGCCAAATTCACTGTAAGTTTCAGAAACAGAGAGAGACATTGTAGAATATTTTATTGAAATTTCGGGAATATGTCCCTATCTTTCCATTAACTTTGATTGATGCCTGGTTGACGAAGGATAGTAGTGAGACACTGTCAAAGAAGTTTCATAGAATACACATGTGAATACTGAAGAGATGTCCCTTGAAATGGTCTGGCAGAGTCTCAAAGTTTATCTTCTACATTGCTTTCTAGCGTCAGCAGCACTGTACGACGCGGATCTGCAACTTCAGGACTGAAAGGCAAATGTGTGAACACTCTGTATAATCAGAGCACAACGGATCTGTTGGTTTCAGTTAGAGAGAGATTAAAGAAGTCAATGATTAAGGAAATCAAATATATGATACAGTAAGGGTTTCAACAAGTTTAATGAGCTCTTTGACATTAGATACATTCCAGTGCGTACAGGAATCAGTGATCTACTATGATTTATACCTTTATATTTTACTTTAATTATTTCTATTCTGAAAGCCCATTTTTGGTACTTTCCATACTGATTTTTTCTTAATTCAGTATATTAAGGACATTTTCTCTAAAGTTAGTCTCGGAAACCATTAATGGTTTCCAAAATGTTTTTGGCCTTTCCTGAAATTCAGTTATGTATCAGCATTGTTTTTATTCACATATTACTTACATTTAATTTTTAATATATTGTCTGTGCTGGCCACTACATAATTTAATTGGCCTACTTCCAATTGGGAATTGAAGTAATAGGTGCAAATTCGATAATTCTCTCACTCCTGAAAACTAATACGCTAATATTATAAGAGGAAAATACACCAGGCTATATTTTAAAAGATCACTGAAAAATTGACCTGATTAATATTATCAGATTTCATCCTGAGATATTTACTGCTCATATTCAATATTGAATCTCTAGCTCATGAAACCAGATATTTTAAACCTAAATAAACATTGTAAATTAGTTTGAGATCTGACAATAATCAAATTTCCCAAGTCTGTTGGAACGGTGGACTCTTTACAGCACAATATATATTTCTGACCACAACCCCAAAACATTCTGAGTCAATACACTAGAGAATTCCATATTTTTTCAATGTTTCCATAGGAATATATACATATGTGCTCATTTTAGTAACTTTTACATAGACAAATATACTAAACTACAAGCAAATTACTACAGTCTAACTCTTCGATAATCAGAATCAAATTTAAATAAAGCATACCTATGTAAGTAGGACATATGCCGATATTTTATGGTGACTTCTGGTGAGGATGAAAATGAAATGGGATGGGGATAAGAAATTCTTTCATTCTAACAGCAATATTGGTTTTCTTAAAAAGAAAGAGTTAAAGAAAATGTGTTAATTTAACATATGTTAAAACATGTTAACATTTGTCAAATTTTGATACACATATTACTGTTATTTTATATTATTTGTATATATTTAAAACATGTTATAATATTTAAAAATACTGTCCCCAGATAATTCAAATCACTACCTAGGTTTGGGAACTTTTGGAATAATGGCTGGAGAAAGGAATTTATCATTCCACATCGGGACATCTTTGAGAATTAAAGACAGTGCTATTAATAATTTCACCAACATAAAAGACAAACTAGAAATGTATGGTCACCCTAGGAATAAACGGTTTTAATCCACTTAATGCATGAACTCCTTAACAGGAGAATTTATTTTCTATCATTTCCTCTAATCTCCTTATAATTTGTCACAGATAGAAGTTATTGATCTAATTTGCCCAATTTATTATCCATTTTTTAGCTGAGACACTTTAGGTAATATATAATTTTCAAAAGAGTCATATAATAAATAAAGGAAATGAAGGAAAATTTTGAAATTATAATATTTCTGTCTAAGATGCAATAAGATGTGATTAGCCAGTCAACAACACTATTGAACACTTAATAAGTCAAAGCAACACATCAAGTAATGTGAAGTTGAAAACATTTATATGGTCTCTGACCTCAAGGAATTTCTCTTTTAACTAACTCTGCAGACAAAATTCATAAAACAAACCAAGAAATACAGGTTCTATAACTCCATAAGAGAAAAATTAAAAATAAGCACTTTTTTAAAGCCAAGTACCAATGGATAGCAGAATGAAATACAGTAAGTAATATAATCATCACCAGTGCTAATTCTGAGAGCTCAAGGTTTTTTTCCATATGTGTGTCCTGGCTATCAGCACAGTCCCTGTCTGGACTCTTCCTTCTCCAGATTCCGGACTATCCCACCAGGCCATAGACAGAGGCTCAATCTGTTTCAGTTAGAAGGTTTTATATAACTAAAGCAAAAAAGGCCTCCCAAATACACTTGATGAAAAAAAAAAAAAAAAAAAAAACAATTTATTAGCTCAAGGAGGAGAACAGTCCAGATGTAGCTTAATCTAGGGCTCAAGTGACATGATCAGGACCCACTTTATTTTCCTGTGTTTTTAGATCCTTTTTCAGTGTTGGTTTCAATCTCAACCAATCTTTCCTCATAGCCATTAAATTACTTCCAGCAATCCCCAAGCTATTACCCTGGAGAATCACATACAGAGGAAAAGAAATTGACTGTTTCCTAGATCTTCAAAACAGAAATCCTAGAATTTTAAGCAGAAGTTGCAACTGTGACTCACCTACATCACCCTGAACCAGCTGTGGCTGAGGATAAAATGTGTGGATGTGTGGACTGGTTGGCCCCAAGTCCTATGCTCTACTGAGCTACCTCATCTAAGGTAGACAGGATATTAGTACATGTAGGTGACTACCAAAAACAAAATGGACATTCTATAGCAATAGAAGATGAGAATAAAGGTTGGATGGGATAAAAAGAAGGAAAGAAAGAAGGATATGACAGTGAAAGAAAGGGAGGAAGTAAAAGAGGGAAGAGATTGGCAACATGAGAAAGGAAAAAGGAGAGAGGGAGGGAGACAGGGAAGGAGGGAGGAAGGAAGGGAAGAAAGAAATAGAAAATAGTCTAGTGGGACAGTTGCATTCAGATAAATGTTTGACAAGCAGCTCTCTGAATAAACAAACAAACAAACAATATACTGTTTCTCTGTAATGTTTGACAATTTTCACTCTATAAATTCTCCCACTGATTAATTTCTGTGCATCAGTACATTGAATGCAGAGTTGAAGAGATGGGCTATTGTGCACAATATCTACATGTGCAGAGAGATACAACTGATGATAACAACCACAAAAGCAATGATACTAGTACTAGATGATGGTAAAAATAACAGTAAAGAATTAGAAAATGATACATTTTCAGTATTTGTTAACGGTTTTTAATGTGATTACTTGCTTATAAGTTTATATAATTTAATTTTTAATAATTTCTGTGCTTAACCACCATCTCAGAAAATCCTTAAAAATTTACAAACTGGCTCTTTCACGCTGGTGCACAGTCTGGCTCCAGCACATTACTGGCAGAGCATCTTTTCAAATTTCTTCAAAAAATCACATACACAGGGGGGAAAGATGGCGGCGAGTTAGGAGGAACAGAGTTTATGTCCTCCTACCCACTGGTCGATTTTCTGAGGAACGGGGCGAAAATCCAGCAGTATTCCAACACATATGATGATTGATGCCCAAGATTACAGGGGAATTTGAACATTCAAACGGTAAGCAGAGAGCATCGGAAGGAAAGGGTCCCCATCGGGACAAGCCCGGGGAGCAGGGTGGGGCTTCGGTCCCAGACCCGGCAGCCGCCCGGATCGGACGCAAGATTCTTGGGGAGGGAGCCAGATTAGGAT
>PVJI01030783.1:0-13786 GCA_004026765.1 Micronycteris hirsuta
CATTACTTTAATGTCAAAACTGGATGAAGACATTACAAGAAAGGCTACAGACCACTATTTCTCATAAACATGGAATAAAAAATCTTGAATTTGACAGCTAATAATATGTACAACTGAAGCAAATGAGATTTGACTCAGGATGCAAGGCTGGTTCAACATCTGAAAATCAATTAATGTATTCCATCCTGTCAACAGACTAGACAAGAAAAATCCTATAATGATATTAATAGATGCAGCAAAAGCATTTGATAAAACTAAACACTCATGATTTAAATTTGACATCCATAATAAAAACTCAGGGAAAACTAGGGATAGAAAAAACTTTCTTAATTTGATAAAGAACATCTTAAAAAAAAAAGAAAAACAAACAAAACTCTACAGCTAACATCATACCTAATGATGAAAGTAGATGCTTCCCCTCCAAATTTGGGAGTAAGGCAAGGATGACTTCATTCACCACTTCTGCTACTCACCATCATACAGGAAGTTACAGCTAATGCAATTAAGACAAGAAGAGGAAATACAAAGTATATAAACTGAGAAGGAAGAAATAAAATTGTATTTGTTCTCATATAAAATGTTTATCTCTGTAGACAATCCAAAAAAATCAATAATAAAAAAACTTCCCGTATTATAAGTTCCAAGAATCAATGTTATCCTCTATTTGGTTTAATTTTGTATATGGAAAGGCCATTGATATTACCTGTTAATTTTATATTTTGCAATTTTATTGCATTCCTTAACTTTTTGTAATAATTTTGGCATTGATTTTTCACAATATCCATGCATATTATTATTGTATCTGGTAATAGAGTTAGCTATTAGTGTGGGGTTTTCAGTATTTAAGAAGATAATCATGATATTGTTTCTTAGAACTATTAAATGTTAAATTCAGTTTGCTAATATTTGTATTTATTTTTTCTTTGCTATTCATAGGTAAGAAAAGTTTATTATTTCTACTGAAATTTTTCTCAAGTTTATCAATATTTGTATGAATAACAGATGACTAAATATGAGGGTGCAGGAGAAGGCTTAGCATAGGTTTTGTTTCTTAGTTCAAGATCATACTCCTTTTTTGGCAATGTAAAGTACAATTTCTTTAATAAATATAGGCTTTTGGGGTGTGTCTTTGGATTCTATGATACTGTATTACTCCTGTAAGACCCTTACCTTTGGCTTCTTGCTTTCTTCCTTCCCTTTAATACAGTAATTCACAAGACACCTTGCCCTTGTGACCTCCCCCTAGTCATTTTCCCATACTCATTCTAATTTTTCAGGAATTACTGCTCTGACCCTCACCTCACTGTAGCTCAGACAGATTCTCATCAGGGTGGCACTCTTAGTCTTTCCTGTTCCACCCTCTACCCCCCATTCCACTCATGTGGAACCTTTGCCTGACCTTCTTCTGCAAAGTGAACTCTGGAGATTACTTTTCTGATTTTAGCATTTTCTCCACTTAAATGTGAATTGTTATTACTAATATTCCCTCCCACTAGTCATTACATAAGTTGTGTTTTGGTTAATTTGTTTTTCCTCTTTGTTGAGATGTTTGGTTTTCAATGATGTATGGAGATGTCTGAATTCCTATGGTTACTATTATCTCACAGGAAACCAGAGGTTGAATTTATCCTTTATTGACTTAATCAACATGTGCAGGTCTAACTAACTATAGAAATTCTATTTGCTTCTTTTTTCACTAACTGGTCATCTTTTCTATAAAATAAAATTTAAAGTATTAATATATACATGACTAAACATTATGGTTAGTTTTCAGTTTTGGGAGCTCTCAATGAACATTTGATAATCTAGTTTAATCTTACGAAACAATTCATCATTATTTAAATATGACAACAGTGAAGTAACCTATTAAAGGATTTATACATCTCTGTGCAAATTGAGTCAATTTCTTTATGTCTCAAAATATGAGACATACCCTAAAAGTAATGTGGTTCTTTGACATTCTAATAGTCAAATAGTCAATAGGGGAGGTCTAGCTGAATTCTCTGGAGTACAGTTACAAAATACTTTTTACCTGGTTTGTATCCCTGTAAAGTTCTGATGAATTCCAATGCCTAGTCCACCTGCCAGGCACATTATTAAATAAGAATCTGCAGAGGTAGCCCCAGAAATCAGTAAACACACCCCTTCCCCAATCCATGGTATTGTTTTCTGTGGTTTCAGTTACCCTCAGTCAACGCAGTTCAGAGATATTAAATGGAGCCCTGGCTGGTGTGGCTCAGTTGGTTGGAACATCTTCCCATAATCTAAAGGTTGCAGGTTTGATTCCTGGTCAGGACACATGCCTAGATTGTGGGTTCAATATCCAGTCTAGGCACATAAGATACAGGAGATAAATTTTCTCTCTGACATCAATGCTTCTCTATCTCCATTCCTCTCTCTCTCTAAGAGCAATGAAAAAATATCCTTGGGTGAGTATAAAAATATTAACTAGAAAATTTCAGAAATAAACAATTCATACATTTTAAATTGCATGCTGTTCTGCATAGTGTGATGAAATTTCGTGCTGCTTCATTACATCTTACCTGGGACTTAAGTCATCCCTTTGTCTAGCATGTCCACACTGTACATGCTGCCAGTGTTACAGAACAGACCCATGGGTGGGGGGAACGACATATTATTGCTGAATGGACCACCCCCCTTCTCCTGGGGTCCCCTTGTACTAGGTTTGCCTTGCCCACTGCCAGGGAATTACAGCTCTCAATGCAAGAGATTGGTGAAAATGAAAGGAATTATTTATTTAAAAGTTATACAAACTTAAGAGTAATGACTTAATGTCTTCACTGAGATGCCAAAGTCCCTCACAAAACCCACATATGCACACAGTCCTTCCTTCCCCGTCTGCCCAGTTTGGGGTACCATATCTCAGGAAAAGAAATAGAAGTCCATGGCTCAGGTAGCCCCTTGGTTCCCATTAATCTGTGCTTGGCTGGCCAACCTCCCTCAGTTCCCAGCACCATCAGCTGTGCCTCCAAAATCTCCAGTTAATCCAAAACCACGTGGCACTTTCTCATGGCCCACCAGCAAGAGTCCTTTCACCCCCTTTCTTCCCAGCAAGGTCTCTCCTGCTTCCTAAGCCACGTGGCAAAAAGGGAGTACCTGAAAGCTGCGTGGTCCCAATGTCGCATGGCTGCTGTACCTGGGTTTAAATCCCAGTACCAATCTTCTCCTGCAGCCCCATTTTCAACTCTTTCCACAATCAGCTACTCCTGCCAGCATTCCTATATTTTTCCAGCTTTTCTGGGCTGACATAGTAAGTCCAGGCAGGCATGGCCCCATGGCATGGAGCAAATCATCTCCAAACTCTCATGCAGGCACTATAACCAGGGGGAGTTGCCTACCAGTTACATCATGGGTCAAAGTCACTCCCATCTCCCTGGCTCAAAGCACGGCCACAGCTATTTAACATATCTATGAAACCAGTTAAAAGTTATAGATATGTTAAATGGCCATGCCTGTGGTTAGTTGCAAAACTGTTGCTGCACAGAACAACTCTCAATGGCCCTGCCCCATGTGTCCCATCCCCCAGTTCAGACTTGCGGGGGTAAGGACATGATGTGTGTGTATGTATGTATATATATATATTTCCTTGACACCCTGAGTTCTGGACCTCATTACAAATTCCTATTTGGGGGTATCCTGGCTACACCCTATTACACCTGTGCATTAGTCACTTGGTAGCATCTTGGTTATGAGGTTATCACATTATCACAGTGCTTTTGTTCAACTAACTCTTGTTTTACTTATAGTATCCCCCAAAGCACAAGAGTGGGATGTTGGCAATTCAGATATGTCAAAGAGAAGCCATAATGTGCTTCCTTTAAATGAAAAGTTATGTTTGTATAGGAAAAATCATAATATATATTAGGTTCAGTACTATTTACAGTTTGAGGCATACATTGGGGGTCTGAAAATGTATCTCCATGGATAAGAGGGGAATTACTATAGAATGCTTAAGGTAGAGTTCAAAATGATGTCTTAAAAATACTACTGGTTCACATCTCTTCACTAATTCACATGCATCCACATTTGAAAACCACTAGTGGCTTTTGAGGCCACAGCTCAATGATCCTTATAAATCTATTTGAAGACACATGGTCCCAGAATATTCTTTTTCTTATCATCCAAATATGTAACTATTTTTGAGACTTTGTGTCAAAGCAAGATCTCCCATAGTATTGAATAATGCTAAAGGAAAAAAAAAAATCTCCAGTTAGACATAAATCCCCACCTGGCACTATCTCTCTGAGAAACTGCAGCAGTTCTAATTTGTGAGAAGAGAAAGTAGTTTGGAACTTCCCAAACTTCACTAAACAAGATTTAGAAAAGCAGTCTCTTTACATTCACATTCAGCTAGAATTGTATTTCTATGCTTCCTAAGTCATTTGAGGATGGATTGTATCAGAATTACTGGGAAAACTGTTAAACAAGTGGTTTCTTAGACCTCACCCTAAGAAAATGGTATGGAGCAGGATTTGGGGGGTGGGAGACCCCCAGATTTGTTTTTAACAAACCACCAAGTGATTCTGATGTAATCAGAATAGCTGTGACTTGTAGCCTATGGAGAGGCACATTCCAAAGGAACTTGGTAGACATTTTCAGGAATTCTGATTGCCTGAAACTCCCAGAAGCACAATTAGAAAAGATCCAAGGTTTCACTTTTATAACATTTACAGAAGCCATAAAGATTAGAGTTAAATAATTTTGCCACCATATATTTTAAGAAAAAAATACAAAGAAAGTGCTTATACTTTAGATAAGCTGTTTCCATCAAATCTTTAGGTCAGATTGGATATACTACCATATTCGTAAATCCATTTACAGTATTCTTTCCTGTAGGTTTTCAGCAGCAGCCATGGGAGAACCAAAATGCATCTTGTGAATCTGTTAAAATTTGTTTATCCCCATTCAGATGAGTCCTAATGGTGATATTTGCTGGCTTTGCAAATGTAACTCTCAGTTCAATATATTCAGTATGATAGAATGGATTTTTAAAAATTGTAATAGTTGAAGTTTTTTTCATACAAGTTACTACTCAGTATATATGACCTCATTAGTCATATTTTGTTTTTTATAATCATTTTATGTTTTACGGTCTAAATTGGTGATTCTTAATACACTGGATCAATAATCCCTTTGAGAATCTTATGTGACACTTCGAACTTTCTTACCCAGGCAATTGAACATGTTTCAATGAAATCAAAATTTTTATATATTTTTAGGGGCTATTAACATGCCAAATCTCCTTAGATCTGCACTGCAATTTAGAAAGTCATGATCTAAGATGAGTTTATGTATTTTTTGGGTACCTGAACAAGAATAAAATTCATGCCTTTGATAAGAAAACCTTTAAATAACTCATATCTCTGGAAGAGCTGCAAGTAATAGAAACTTCTTTATTGAATCATTGATGGTCGTGGTTCAAATAGAAGCTTTTTTAAAAATGTCATTATGTGATCGTTGAACAATTATTTGAAGCTTTGTAATGCAACTTAAATGATGGATTATTCCGTCATAAATTGAATAAAAATCGGTAAGTATGAATCAGTTGGCATGAGGGCAGAAAGATAGAACTCAGCCGGAGTTTCAGCTCCTGACTTAGTCAATTGTGTGCCACAGGCAAGTTGCCTTCCCTGAGCCTCTGCTCCCAAATCTATGAAATGAAGTTAGTTCTGCTATGAGGATTAAGAGCTATAAGCAAAGAAACCAGTTTATTGATTAGCACTAAATAGGCATTTTAGAATAGATAGTTGATAGCTGTGATTATTATTAATTTATGAAACAAGTTTATAGATATTTGACTGATATGAGAACTTCCAGAATATGAGATCTAAACTCTCATTTTACAAATGATAAAAGCAATTCCAAGGCTGATTAAAAGACTCACCTAAGATTAAAAGTTCATGGCATTGTTACAACCTAGACCTCCTTACTTCTACCTCATCGTACTTTTCAGCATTTGACAGCTTACTGCTTGTTCAAAAATATCTGAAATTACATAAACTTTAGCTTCCCCTGTCAAAATTTTACTGTGAAATATGAGTTTCTCAATATAAAAAAGTCATGTGATGTAGTTACACTACTATGAACTACAATTTGATATAATAAACAGAGGTATTACTCAATTATTAGTGTCTGCAATACTAATTAGATATTTGAAGAGATTTTTATTCTGTTGATGACAAGCTGTGGGATATTTTTTAAGCTCAGATATATAGAGTGTTTGTTGACTTTTAATAAATAGGACTCAAATACTAGAGGCTTTTGACTTCCAATTTTGTTTCTATCTTCAAGGTGGCTTCTTAGTTTCAAAATACTATTTACATTCATTTCTATAATAAACATGCTTCTAAACATGCTCCAAAAAGTACCTGGATTTTTTTCTAACAAGTTAATGTGTTAGGTTATAGTATTAAAATATGATCAATCAATCAAATGTATTTTTAAAAATCATCATTGTTTCTATCTACTTCTCTCCTTAATTTTCTTTTACATGACTAATGAGCTTTCCTGTGAAAAGTGTGTTTCTTCCTTTTTTTGTATGAGGTTTTAGATAATTTTTACTACATTGCAGAATCATCACAAAAACCAATTAAGTGTAAAATCTTGCCCTGACTGGTATGGCTCAGTGGATTGACTACTGGCCTGCAAATGAAAGGGTCGCAGGTTAGATTCCCAGTCAGGGCACACGCCTAGGTTGCAGGCCAGGTCTCCAGTTGGGGTCGCATGAGAAGCAACCACATATTGATGTTTCTTTCCCTCTCTTTCTCCCTCCCTTCCCCTCTCTTTAAAAATAGATAAGTAAAATCTTTAAAAAAAACAATTAAGTGTAAAATCTTTAATAACAACAAACAAAACCTTACAGATGGTTTAGAAATATCAACATATGAAAGGTTCTAATTACCATTTAAAATGCACATAATTCTCATTAGCATATTCTTTATATTCTCATAATAATTACTGGGTTTATTAATACTGAGTGGTGATAATACTTAAAGCCATGGGAAAAAAAATCTGTTTTCTGTTTTTCAAGCATGATTCCATGCCTATGTGTATCACTATTCAAAGAGAATTTTTGGACACCAAAATTGTAATCTTTAATCCTGGGATTTTTTGTAATTTTAATCATAGCTCTGAAAGCCAATTTTATTTCAGTATATTTCTATGAAACTGAAGTAGAGCCTGAGGTGCCAAAGATATTTGTCTCTTTAAGATTTATCAGTGTTGCCTTACTTTTAATGATTCTATTGTATATGATCTTATTTGGGTTAAATTCCTTTTAGAGAAAGGCTGAATATATGATAAATGCATCACTTTGCATAGTAAAATATTGTAATGCAAGTTTTGCTACTGTTGCGATTCTTTATAATCAATAAAAAAATATAGTTTTTTTACTTTCCTATAGACTTCAAGACAGTCTGTGATTCAAAAAATGTAGAAATGGGAAGTGAGAGAAGAAATTTTGGAAAAAGATTTTTTAAACTTTGATTATGTATTTTGCCATGTATAATGTGTGATTTTTGCCCAGATTTTTGAGGGAAAAATAAGGATGTACATTATACATGGGTAGCACTAACTCCATATCTACATAAGTGTTTTTAATTCTTTTATTTATGCTCATGCATTAAAAGTGTAACTAGAAAGGAATAACGGTATCTGTATGCAAGTAATACCCTGGAATATGTTAAAATTAAATTAAAATTTTTTTTGTTAAAAAATTAAAATGAAAGTTTTTTTTGTCATGAAAGTTTGGGCCAAAAACATGGGTGTGCATAACACATGGCAAAATATAGTAATTGAAAATTTGATAAACTAACTTATTTAAAAACCACTTTATTAAGGCATGTTTGACATACAAAAACTTCATATTTAATGTATATACTTTTATGAGTTTGAAAATAAGTATACATTTATGAATCCATCACCACAATCTCTTCCATTAACATATCCATCACTTCATAAAGTTTCCTTCCACCCTCTTTATGTTCCTATGATGACAAGGTAATGTAAGAACAGTCAACATAAGATCTATCCACTTAGAAAAAACTTCAAGCATACAATATAGTATTAAGTCCAGACACCATAAAACTACTAAAAGAAAACATAGAGAAAATCTTCTTGTTATTGATGTTGGCATAATTCTCAGATATGAAATAAACAGCAAAAGAAAAAATAAACAATTAGAGCTACGTTGAACTAAAAACCTGCATAGCAAAAAAAAACCATCAACAGAATAAAAGACAACCTATGTAATGGGAGGAGATATTTGCAAACATATAGCTGATAAATTCAAAATATATAGGGAAACTTTACAAATAAAAAAGCAAATAAACTGATTTAAAGAATAGGCAAAAGACTGGATCCATGTTCACTACAGCATTATTCATAATAATCAAAATGTGAAAGCAATCTAGATGTCCAGCATCAGATGGATGGATAAAGAAAATGTGGTACATACATACAATGGAATGAAATTCCCACTTTTAGAAAATCTTGTCATTTGTGTAATTACAGATCAGTTTGGAGACCGTAAGTGAAATATGCCAGACACAGAAGGACAAATTCTAAATGGTACTGTTTCTTAGAGGAATCTAAAACACGCAAATTCTTAGAAGCATAGGGTAGAATAGTGGTTGCCAGGGACTGAGGTAGGGGAAAATAGGAGGCATTAATTAAAGGGTAGAAAGTTTTAGTTATGCAAGATGAATAAAACCTAGAAACGTACTATATAAATTTGTGACAAACCATATTCTACTTAAAGATAAATGTTCTCTTTATGCTGCATTAGACTCTTTTCTATGTGTTGGCTACATAAAGAAAAATTTGTGATCAAACAACAAAATCATACACTAAAACATAAATATTGAAGCATTAATGAGGCATAGTTATTTCTGTTGAATAATGTTTCTTCTATGGATTGTGTTCAGGCAGTAGATGGAGTAGTGAAGAGTAATTATCTGCATAAAAATTATAACAATTTAATTTTATGTAGGAAGACAGAATTGTTGGGATCCCGGCATCAGCAAAACCATAGCACTGCGCATGTGCAACAGCCCTGTCGCCAATAAGCTCCCCGTTGCCCATAAAAGGCATATAGCCCCTAGAGCAAGAGGACCAATCAGTAAGACCCACGACTCCATCGAGCTTCTCCAGCAACGCCCCTCAGCCACCAGTATATATACCCGCGATCCTTAAATAAAATTTGCAGCTTGATCAGAATCTTGTCTTGCTGCCATTCTTTGCGCCTCCTGTCCCTCTCACTCCTTCACTAACAGGTCTACCCCAGTTGACTGCCCTGCTGGTCGGGGCACAGAATGATACATTAGGGTAGTGTATATTAAAACAAACTTAGGAGGATATAATGAATTTTACCCAGTGTAAAGACCATGTTCTTAGGTATAATTTTCTGTTTCACATCCAATATCTCTGGTTAAGGAGGATGGTATCTTCAGAGCACATTTCTGCTCTACAGATGAAACAGAGGATTTTAATGGTTCTACCTTTCAAAAAAAAGAGGCACTGCTGTGTTCTTGGAGAGTCCCGCTTAATATTTCTTGTATTATTAGTCAATCATTGTGCCCATGAATTTTTTGTCTTGCCTCTTTAATAGGCACCAAATACCTCTTTTGTAAAAAATAATATTTTCTAGTCATGTTTCTTATGTGACCGTTGAACTAGAGTGATATTATCCATTTTAACTAGTCATTAGTGTTTAACCTACATTTCCTTTTCAATATATTACTTTATATTTCTTATTTTTCTTTTCTTTAGATGTTTACATATTTATAAATGGTATATTTCATCCAGAGTATCTTTATTAATTAACAGCAGACTTTCATAACTTGTCAAACTGTTATGTATTGCTCTAGCTCTTAAATAAAACTCTCATTCCATCATGTAATGTAATTATGGAAAGAGGAAACCAGTGATTCTGAGAACATGAGGTCTTAGATATTAGACTGAACTAAGTTTGATTTAGCTGAAAATGTGTTGCACTTATTAGCGATCTGATCTTGAGCATCTCACTTTACAATTGTAAACCTTTTTTTAAATTTTTTAATTTTACTTTATTGTTGTTCATAATTGTACAATTGTAAACCTTAATTTCCTTTATTATTTTTAAAAGAGAATAATAATAGCAATTTCCAGGCTGACTCTGAGATATAGGATAACATATGGGAAACAGTTGGAAAGGATAGATTTTGAAATAATAATTCCTATTATCTTTGTTACTGTACTTGTTACAATTTTGCAATTATTATTTCACTAATTGCTTTCTGCACAACTTCTTTGAAGAATCAGCCAATACTGAGTGATGAATTTTAAATACAAAATTATCTTCCAACTTTATTGATCTGTCTAGTCTATTTTAAAGCATATTCTAATTTTATTCCTTAATGTAAGCCGTTACTGGTTATAAATGCTAAAAAATGTAATATTTTTAAAAATGTAAATATCCAAAATTATAAAGTTAATATTTCAAAGGTTTTATTAAAATTTCTCATTTTTTCCCAGAAGACTAATTAAAGATTTTTAAGAATCCAAAGTTATACAAAATGGAATAACTAGCAGATTTTTACATTCATATATACTTGAAAATGCAAAAAGTCTGACTGGAATAAAAGAATATATGAATAAAACTTCTTTTGCTCATTCATTGCCTGAAACTTTTGCATTAGAGCTATTTTCAATTTATACAGATTGTCAATACCATTCATCCAAAGACCACCAGGAACATACCTGTAGTTGAACAAGTTGAGTTTTTTACTTTTGCAGTGAAAGAGAACATAAGACATGGAGGATCAGGAAGATCAGTAAGCAGGACTATCAGTAAGAAGGTGTTAGACCATACTATAGATCTTAGACTTGGTGTGAGTGATTTGGAGAAAGATAGGAAAGTTGCAGTTTTCTTTAAATTGGATAATGCCACAAAGTGAGCACAATTTGATGACTGCGCATATTAATAAATCTTATCTTTAGAGAAGAGAGAATAGAATGAGTATAAAGTTGTAATTGGTAAGAATCTGACATTCACTTAATTTGGCCAAGATAATAGAATGTATGGTATTTTGTGGGTGGCACAGTAATCTTGTTTTCTCTGTGCTTAGACAAAATTGTGAAGTAGCCTTATTTTATCCCATTTTATTGAGGTTTCAGAGTAACCTTCTTTTAGCTTGAATTCTGTGAGAATATATTCTGTAGAAGAATACCATGGCCTATCCATGAGTGCCAGCTAGCTTCTCAATGTCAATGTCAGAGATACTTTTTCTTTTTTCTTTCTCAAGGTAAATTAGAATCCAAAATTCAAACCATTATGGTGGTAACGATTCTTCATCAAAGAATTTATATAAAATAATTATTTCATCATGATGACTAGTAACTTATTCTCAGTATGAAAAGTATCTTTGATGTTATACATCTGGGAGAGTTTCATTGATTTATAAACAGAGACAAATTTCTGATTTTGACAATGATGGAGTAGGAGAGAGAAAATTTATATTTTGATGTTAAAAACCAGAAAATCAGATAAAATATAAGAAACAACAGTTTTCAGGCATTTAGACAATGAAAGTCTGTGATCCATGAGAGAAGGAACACATGAAATGATTGTTCTGATTGTTACAGTTTACCGCTTTGTGGAAGTTTACAGGTTGAGATATGAGGAGGAAGAGTTATACAACCAGAGACCAGCAGGCTTGCTGAGTTGAGGAGACAGAAACTGGAATTTGAGAATCCCAGCATGTTTAAATTATTGGCATGGTGTACCAGAGAGCAGGGTGCTACACACAGAGAGCTCTGGAAACTTGCAGAGGCTTCCCCTAAAGGCTTTGGCTGGATGTTGATCTGCACATGTATGAAAGGAAACTACCTGTGTGCAGAAAAGAAAAACTGGAAAAGTTTAGGCCCAAAATTCCCAGAAATTTCCACAGGGCAGAGAATAGTTTGTGTCACTACCAGCCATTATGGAAGAACCTCATGCTACACAGTGTTGGATACAGTCCTCAGAAAGGTGTTGCCTTAATAGATGGGAATATATAAGTTCTATTATTAAAATTTCTCTAATTGCCCTGGCTGGTGTACCTCAGTGGATTGAGCGCGGGCTGGGAACCAAAGGGTCCTGGTTCAATTCCCAGTCAGGGCACATGCCTAGGTTGCGGGCCAGTTCCGCAGTGAGGGCCATGTGAGAAGCAACCATACATTGCTATTTCTCTCCCTCTCTGTCACCCTCCCTTCCCATCTCTCTAAAAATAAATAAATAAAATCTAAAAAAAATAAAATAAAATAAAATTGCTCTAATAAAGATTAAAGCAAACCCGAGAGATTGAAACTGATCTCAACTAATATGACTGTATGTTAGAATAAAATTCAATATTCTTCAACAACAAAATCTAGCATCCAATAACCCAACATTCACAATTCTCATAATTTAATCAAAAATTACCAGGCAAGTACATGACACCAGAGTTATAAAATTGAGAAACCCAAACCTGAAAGAACTAAAAAAACAAATAAGTAAATTTAACACTCCTCTGTCTAATTGGTAGAAAAAAAAAACCATAAAAATCACTAAGTATAAAGAAGACCGACTAATAATATCAACCAAATTGACATAATTGATATCAATAGAGTACTTCATGTTAACCCAAAATAATATACATTTTTAGTGCATAACTTAAGTGATATACATAGAGCCTTTCATCTCACAGAAGCAAATACACATTCTTTTCAAATGCACAAGGAATATTTTCAAAAATAGACCATTTGAATAGACACAAAATAAGCCTCAACAAATTCAAGAAAATTGAAATCATACCAAGTATTTTCTCCGACAACAAGGGACTGAAATTAGAAACCAATCCAAAGGAAAAAAAACCCAAACACTCAAAATCATGGAGATTGAATAGCATGCTATTAAACAATGAATGGGTCAAGGATGAGATTAGGGAAGAAATCAAAAAGTTCCTCGAAACAAATGAAAATGAACTGACAACAACCCAAAACTTATGGGACACAGCAAAGGCAGTCCTGAGAGGGAAGTTCATAGCGATACAGGCCTACCTAAAAAAATAGAAACATTTCAAACAAACAACTTAACCCTACACCTACAAGAACTTGAGGAACAACAACAAAGATAACCTAAAGCAAGTAGAAGGAAGGAAATAACCAAAATCAGAGCAGAATTAAACGACATAGAGACTAAAAGGACAATTCTAAGGATCAATGAATCCAGGAGCTAGTTCTTTGAAAAGATAAACAAAATAGACACTCCTTTAAGCAGGCTCATCAAGAAAAAAAGAGAGAGGGCCCAAATAAACTCAATCAGAAATGAAAGAGGAGATATTACAACTGACACCTCAGAAATACAAAGGATTGTAAGACACTACTATGAAGAACTGTATGTCAAGAAATATGAAAATCTAGGAGAAATGGACAAATTTTTAGAAAAATATAATCTTCCAAAACTCAATAAATATGAAACAGAAAGCCTGAACCGACCAATAGCAGTGGATGAAATTGAAGCAGTAATCAAAAAACTCCCGACACACAAAAGCCCTGGACCAGATGGTTTCACAGGAGAATTCTACAAAGCATTTAAGGAAGAGCTAACCCCTATCCTTCACAGACTGTTCCAAAAAATCCAAAATGATGGAAGACTCCCAAACTCTTTTTATGAAGCCAGCATCATCCTAATCCCAAAACCAGAAAAAGACACAACAAAGAAAGAAAACTTCAGGCCAATATCACTGATGAACATTGACACTAAAAT
>PVJI01030784.1:0-13793 GCA_004026765.1 Micronycteris hirsuta
ATGTCTTTATCATAAATGGATGCTGTACCTTATCGAATACTTTTTCTGCATCTATTGATATGATCATGTGATTTTTGTCTTTGCTTTTGTTTATGTGATGAATTACGTTTATTGTTTTGTGAATATTGTACCATCCTGGCATCCCTGGGATGAATCCCACTTGGTCATGGTGTATGATCTTTTTGATGTATTGCTGGATATGGTTTGCTAATATTTTGTTGAGGATTTTAGCGTCAGTGTTCATCAGTGATATTGGCCTGAAGTTTTCTTTCTTTGTTGTGTCTTTTTCTGGTTTGGGGATTAGGATGATGCTGGCTTCATAAAAAGAATTTGGGAGTCTTCCATCATTTTGGATTTTTTGGAATAGTCTGTGAAGGATAGGTGTTAGTTCTTCCTTAAATGCTTTGTAGAATTCTCCTGTGAAACCATCTGGTCCAGGGCTTTTGTGTGTTGGAAGTTTTTTGATTACTGCTTTAATTTCATCCATTGCTATTGGTTGGTCTAGGCTTTCTGCTTCTTCTTTATTGAGTTTTGGAAGATTATATTTTTCTAAAAATTTGTTCATTTCTCCTAGGTTTTCATATTTCTTGGCATACAGTTCTTCATAGTAGTGTCTTATAATCCTTTGTATTTCTGTGGCATTAGTTGTAATATCTCCTCTTTTATTTATGATTGAGTTTATTTGGGCCCTCTCTCTTTTTTTCTTGATGAGCCTGCTGAAAGGCTTGTCTATTTTGTTTATCTTTTCAAAGAACCAGCTCCTGGATTCATTGATCCTTAGAATTGTGTTTTTTAGCCTCTATGTCATTTAATTCTGCTCTGATCTTGGTTATTTCCTTCCTTCTACTTGCTCTGGGTTGTCTCTGTTGTTGTCCTTGAGTTCTTGTAGGCATAGGGTCAGGTTGTTTGTGTGAACTGTTTCTGTTTTTTTTAGGTAGGCCTGTATCGCTATGAACTTCCCTCTCATGACTGCCTTTGCTGTGTCCCATAAGTTTTGGGTTGTTGTTACTTCATTTTCATTTGTTTCAAGGAACTTTTTGATTTCTTCCCTAATCTCGTCCTTCACCCATTCCTTGTTTAATAGCATGCTATTCAATCTCCATGATTTTGAGTGTTTTGGGATTTTTTCCTTTGGGTTGGTTTCTAATTTCAGTCCCTTGTGGTCAGAGAAAATACTTGGTATGATTTCAATGTTCTTGAATTTGTTGAGACTTGTTTTGTGTCCTATCATATGATCTATTTTTAAAAATGTTCCATGTGCATTAGAAAAGAATGTGTATTTAGCTTCTTTGGGGTGAAAGGCTCTGTATATATCAGTTAAGTCCATTTCTTCCAGGGCATTGGTCAATGCCACAATATCTTTGCTGATATTTTGTTTGGAGGATCTGTCCATTTTTGACAATGCGGTGTTGAAGTTTCCTACTATAATTGTGTTGCTATCAATGTCTTTCTTGAAGTCTCCCAAAATTTTCTTTATGCATTTGGGTGTTCCTACGTTGGGTGCATATATATTTACAATGTTTATGTCTTCTTGGTGGATTCTTCCCTTGAGTATTATGAAGTGTCCTTCTGGGTCTCTCTTTATGGCCCTTTTTTGGAAGTGTATTTTGTCTGATATGAGTATTGCTACCCTGGCTCTTTTTTCCTGTCTGTTTGCTTAGAAAACTTATTTCCAGCCCTTCACTTTCAATCTGTGTAGGTCTTTTGTCCTGAGGTGGGTCTCTTGTATGCAGCATATGTGTGGGTCATGCTTTCTTATCCATTCAGCTATTCTATGTCTTTTGATTGGAGCATTTAATCCATTTACATTTAAGGTTATTATTGATAGGTACTTATTCATTTTTTTTTCTTCCTGAGTTTTTCTCTCTCTCTCTTTTCCTTCCTTTCCTTAAAGCAGTCCCTTTAGCATCTCTTGCAGAGATGGTTTGGCAGAGGTGTATTCTTTTAGACTTCTTTTGTCTGGGAAGCTTCTTATTTGGCCATCTATCTTAATTGAGAGCCTTGCTGGGTACAGTAGCCTTGGTTGCAGGCCTCTGGTTCTCATTACTTGGAATGTTTCTTGCCATTCTCTTCTGGCTTGGAGTGTTTCCGTTGAGAAGTCAGCTGCTAACCTTTGGGACTTCCTTGTATGTTACTTCCTGTCTCTGTCTCTCTGCCTTTAAGATTCTCTCTTTGTCTTGGAATTTTGCCATTTTAATTATGATGTGTCTTGAAGTGGGCCTGTTTGGGTTCCTTTTGATTGGGACTCTCTGTGTTTCTTTGATTTGTGTGACTTTTTCTCTCATCAGATTAGGGAAGTTTTCCATCATTACTTTTCCAAACACATTTTCTATCCCTTGCTCTTCTTCTTCTCCTTCTGGTATCCCTATTATATGAATATTATTATGTTTCATGTTGTCCTGCATTTCCCTTAATACCTCTTCATTCTTTCTGAGTCTCTTTTCCTGTTCCTGCTCTTTTTGGGTGTTTTTTCTACCTTGTCTTCCAGCTCTCTGATCTGATCCTCTGCTTTATCGAGCCTGCTTTTGATTCCTTCTATTGTGTTCTTCAGCTCAGATTTTGTATTCTTCATTTCTGCTTGGCCCTTTTGGATAGTTTCTATTTCCTTTTTCATGTTGACATAGTTTGCAGTGAGTTCATTGTAGTTTCCCTGTAGTTTCTGGAAATTCTCTGCGAGCTCATCGAGCTTCTTGAGCTTCCTGATAACCAATGCTTTGAACTCAATATCTGATAGTTGGCTTGCCTCTGTTTCATTTATCATTCTTTCTGGGGTTTCTTCATTTCCTTTCATTTGGGGGTTGTTTCTTTGTCTTCCCATTGTTTATATGACTCTTCTTGCTATCCTCTGTTTCTTAAATTGATCTTTCAAGTTCTCTGGAGTAGCAAAGTTAATTTTGTCCCACTGTCTCTGTTTTTTGGACTGACCCCTGTCCGGGACTGACTCTGGTCTTTTCACAGCTCCAGGTTTTAATGTCTCACCTGTTGGTGAAGAAGAGAGGGGGGTGAGGGGGAAAGAAAGAAGAAAAAAAGGAGTGAAGGAAGGGAGAAAGGATACTATAAGGAAAGGAAGGGAGGAAGGAGGAATAAAGTATAAAGAAGGAAAGAATGGAAGGACGAATTAAAAGAATAAATTTTTTTTAAATTTTTTATAAATTAAAAAATAACAAAACAAAAAAAGTAAAAAAAAAAAAGAGATATGAGGAGGAGGGGACTAGGAATACTAAAGGAAAGGGAGAAAGAAGGAATTAAAAAATAGTGAAGGACAGAGAGGAAAAGGGTTAAAAAAAAAAAAAAGACCTTCAGCTTTCTGATTTTAAAGCTGTCCGGCCAGGCTGCATCTGGCTGGGAAGATATTAGTTTTGCTTTTCTTCCTTCCTGAGGTGCGCTCTTCGCTGTTGTCCAGCCACCAGCCCAGTTCCTAGGTATGGTTCTGGGTCCAAACTGGGTCTTTTGACGTGCACCTGATAGGGGCAACTCTCCCACCGCCTATTTTCTCTTTGCTGGTCTAAATAATAGGTTCTCTCTGCGCGCTTTCTGGATAGTTTGGCCCCCACTCTGAGTCAAGAGTTTGTGCGGTCTGCAGCTCCGGTCTGCCTCTCCCCTGAACGGGGTGCTTCTGCCTTATTCCCACAAAGCTGATTGGCCGGGGCTGGATGGCAAGGGCTTTGTCCCCAGCTGTCGTTGTGAGCTCTGCGCACCTGTGTTCACTTTTCTCTTTGTCCCTGAATTGTGCGCCAGCAAGCCCCAGCTGAGGGGCCCTGGCTACGCACTGTCCCTGGTATTTTTGAGCTGCGTACCTGTGTTCGCTCTCTTCTTTGTCCCTGGATTGTGCGCCAGAGAGCTCCGGCTGAGGGGCCTGGTTGTGCACTGTCCCTGGTATTTTTGAACTGTGCACAAGTGGTCCACGGATCACCGGGTGCGCACAGTCCTTAGATTCCCTTGTTTGGTTTTGCAAGTCGCGCTCGGCCCCGGAGCCGCTGGTTGCAAGCTGTTCCCAATTCTTCTGGAGTGGCCTGGGAAAGGCCTTGGTCCCCAGGTTCAAACAGTCTCCAATTCCCCTTGATGGAAGTGCCAGCTGCCACGGGCTGATGGTCGTCCATGCATTCACTCCAGTTCCTCAGGCAGACTGCCCTGGGACTCCAATCCCCGGCGAGCACTGACCTCGGGACTGTTGGGGGCGGGGCCCCTCCAAATAGCCACGGAGCACCTCTTTTTTCCCCTATTTTTCCTCTCCGAAAAATTCTTCCTATTTACACCTGCCAGACCAAACCAGCATCTGGCCACTCACGCATCCCAATCTGGCTCCCTCCCAAGAATCTTGCATCTGATCCGGGGGCTGCCAGGTCTGGGACTGAAGCCCCACCCTGCTCCCCAAGCTGGTCCCGAGGGGGACCTTTTCCTTCCGAAGCACTCTGCTTACCGTCTGAACGTTCAAATTCCCCTGTAATCTTCTTGGTCAACAATCATCATATGTGCTGGAATACTGCTGGGTTTTCGCCCCGTTCCTCAGAAAATCAACCAGTGGGAAGGAGGAAGTGGACTCTGTTCCCCCTATCTCGCCGCCATCTTCCCAAGTCCACCACTTCAACTTTTTTAAGAAATTGGAAATTTTTTTAGAGCAACTGTACCGTTTTGTATTCCCAATGGCAGTATATGAAAATTCCAGTTTTTCCACACCCATGCCAGCACTTAGTAGTATGCACAATAAACTTTTTATTTTAGCTATTCTAATAGGTATATAGTAGTATTTCACTACAGCTTTAACTTACATTTCTTTAATGATAAATGATGTTGAGCATCTTTTCATGTGCTTATTTAGCATCCTTATATCTTTTTTGGTAAGATATTAAAATCTTTTGCCCATTTTTAATTTTTTCTTTAGCCCATTTTTAAAAATTAGGTTGTTTTTTTACTGTTGAGTTTGTGGTGTTCTTTATATTTTCTGAATACAAGTCCTTTATCAGCTATATGATTTGTAAATATTTTTCTACTTTGTACCTTATCTCTTCATTCACTTAACAGCATCTTTTGAAGAGCACCAAGTTTTTATTTCACTGAAGTCCAATTTATTAATTTATTCTTTTATGGGTCACACTTTTGGTTATGTATTTAGGAATTCTTTGCCTAACCCAAGGTCGTGAATGTTTCCTCCTATGCTTTCCTCTAGAAGTCATAATTTTAAGTTTTAAACTTAGATATATAATCCCTTTTGTTATTTTTTGTATGTGGTGTGAGAAATGTAGATCAAAGTTTGCTTTTCTGCTCCTGGACATCTAATTGTTCCAACACCAATTCTTGGAAAGTTTATCTTTTTTCTACTGAATAGACTTTATATATGCACACATACCTATTTCTGGATTTTATTTTTTTTTATGTGTTGTATAAAGAATTTATATAATACAGTCCACAGGAATGTCTAACACAATTGAGAGTTTTGCAACTCAGTGATGTGACCATAAAGTTAAAAGACAAGTGTCATATAATCACAGTCATTAAAAGAAATCTTTAAAAATTTTATAAGACAAAGAGAACCCAGCATAAAATTAGGCAATTGAGGTAAATAGGCAATTCATAAAAGAAGATATACAAGTGGTTGATACATGAAAAGATTCTCAACCTCATAACTATCAGGGAAGTGCATATCATTTTACTGTTCATATTTGTTATCTTATTTTTCTTGGATAAGTCCCTTTAACATTTCATATAATAATGGCTTAGTGATGATGAACTCCTTTAACTTGACCTTATCTGGAAAGCACTTTATCTGCCCTTCCATTCTAAATGATAGCTTTGCTGGATAGAATAATATTGGATGTAGGTCCTTGCCTTTCATAACTTCAAATACTTCTTTCCAGCCCCTTCTTGCCTGCAAGGTCTCTTTTGAGAAATCAGCTGATAGTTTTATGGGAACTCCTTTGTAGGTAACTGTCTCCTTTCCTCTTGCTGCTTTTAGGATTCTCTCTTTATCTTTAATCTTGGATAACTTAATGATGATGTGACTTGGTGTGTTCCTCCTTGGGTCCAACTTCTTTGGGACTCTCTGGGCTTCCTGGACTCCCTGAAAGTCTATTTCTTTCACCAGATTGGAGAAGTTTTCTTTCATTATTTGTTCAAATAAGTTTCCAATTTCTTGCTGTTGTTCTCCTTCTGGCACCCCTATAATTCAGATATTGGAATGTTTCAGGTTGTCCCAGAGATTCCTCAGCCTCTCTTAATTATTTTGGATTCTTCTTTCTTCATTCTGTTCCAGTTGGATGTTTATTTCTTCCTTTTGTTTCAAATTGTTGCTTTGAGTCCTGGTTTCCTTCCTGTCACTGTTGGTTCCCTGAATATTTTGCTTTATTTCATTTTGTGTATCTTTCATTTGTTTGTTTTCATTTTTTGACCAAGATCAATCAGTTCTGTGAGCATCTTGATTAACAGGGCTTTAAATTCTCCATCAGATAGGTTGGCTATCTCCTCATCGCTTAGCTCTCTTTCTGAAGCTTTGGTCAGTTCTTTCCTTTGGGCCATATTTCTTTGTCTAGGTGCACCTGTGGAGTGTAAGGGGCAGGGCCTTAGGTTTTCACCAGGACAGGGCAACCCTCCTTGCTGTGCTGTGGCACTGCCTGTGGGAGAGGGGCCAGAGAGGGAACAACACAGCTTGTCTGCTTGGCTCTACCCCACTTTCCAATGAACTCTGTTGTGAGACGGGGAGTTCTCCCACCACAGCAATTGCTGTAGTCTACAGATTACTCTGAGTCTCAGTTTCCTGTTCTCTGGGCTTTATTTTATTCCATTGATCTATTTGTCTATCTTTATGCCAATGTGACCCTGTCTTGACCATGGTAACTTTATAAGAAGTCTATAAATCATATTCCTTCTTTTTTTTTCTTTTTCAAAATTGTTTTGGCTATCCTAGGTTTTCTGCATTTCTATATGAACTTCAGAATTAGCTTAAAATTTCTATTTTAACAAACCTGTTGAGCCCTGGCTGGTGTGGCTCAGTGGATTGAGTGCCAGCCTATGAACCATAAGGTTGCAGGTTCAATTCCCAGTCAGGGCACATACATGGGTTGTGGGCCAAATCCCCAGTTGGGGGTCCATGAGAGGCAACTGATTGATGTATCTCTCGTGCATCAGTGCTTCTCTCCTTCTCTTTCTCCCTCCCTTCCCCTCTCTCTAAAAATAAATAAATAAATAAAATCCTTAGAAGAAAAAAATCTTCTGAAATTTTTATTAGGATTACATTGAATCTACAGGTCAATTTGGGGAGAATTGATCTCTTACCAACGTTGAGTCTTTTAACCTGTGACAATAGAATTTCTCTCCGTTCATTTAAGTCTTCTTTAATTTCTCTCAGCGATGCTTTGTAGTTTTCAATATACAAGTCCTTCACATCTTTTTTTCAGATTTATCTCTAAGTACTTTATTTTTTATGTTATTGTAAATGAAATTGTTTGTTAAATTTTAGTTCTAATTGTTTGTTGATAGTATATACAAATGCATTTTTTTGTATATTGATTTTTTATTCTGCAACACTGCTAAATTCATGTATTATGTCAAGTAATGTTTTGCAGATTCCTTCAGATTTTCTGCATAGTCAATCATGATGTCTGCAAATAAAGACCATTTTACTTCCTGTTCTTGCCTCATTGCAATGGCTAGCACCTCTAGTATAATGTTGAAGTAGTGAGAAGTAGTATAGAAGTAGTGAGAAGGAACATTATTTATTGTCTTGTTTCTGATTTTAGATGGAAAACATTCAGTCTTTCTTCATTAAGTATGACTTTAGCTGTAGGTTTTTCATATATGTCCTATATCAGGTTGAGGAAGTTCCTTTGTAGGAGAATTTTAAAAATCAGGAATAAATACTGTATATTGTCAATGTTTTTTTCTACATGTATTGAGATGATTGTATGCTCTTTTTTTTTAGATTATTAATATGGTAAATTACTTTGATAGATTTTCAAATGTTAAGCCAGTCATGATATTTCTGGAATAAACTCTACTTGTTTGTGAGGTATAATTCTTTTTTAAAATATATTTTTGGATTAGATTTATTAAATTTTGTTTAAAATTTTTGCATCGTGTTCCTGGGGAATATTTTTCTTTAGTTTTACTTTATTGTAATGTCTTCATTAAATTTTGATATCACAGTAATGCTTGCTTTACATAGAGAGAAGTATTTCTTCCTTTTCAATTTTTCTTAAGAGTTTATGTATAATTGGTATTTATCTCCCTTAAATGTTTGGTAGGATTCAGCACTGAAGATGTCTGGACCTGGAAATTTTTATGGGACATTTTTAACTACAAAATCCATTTTTTAAAAATCAAATATGGGACTATTGAGGTTATCTATTTCTTCTTGGTAAGCTTTAGTAGTTTGTGTCATTCAAAAAATTTGTCCATTTTGCCTGGGCTGGTGTGGTTCGGTGGATTGAGAGCAAGCCTGTGAACCGAAAGTTTGGTGGTTCGATGCCCATGCTTCGGTTATGGGCCTGGTCCCCAGCTGGGGACGTGCGAGAGGCAACTGATAGGTGTATCTCTCATACATTAATGTTTCTCTCCCTCTCTTTCTCCCTCTCTTCCCCTCTCTCTAAAATAAATAAATAAATAAATAAAATCTTTGAAAAATTTTCTCCATTTTATCTAAGTTGTCAAGTTTATTGCCATAAAGCTGTTTATATTATTCTCTTGTTATCATTTTAATATCTGTAGATGTATAGTGACATTACTCCTCTCATTTCTGATGTTCGTTTGTGTTTTCTTTATTCTGATCAGCCTAACTAGACATTTATAAGGTTTTAATTAAACCAGTTTTTTTTTTATTTCATTGATTTTATCTATTCTGTTTCTATCTTATGTTTCCATTGATTTCTGCTCTGATCTTTATTTTCTTTCTTCAACGTACTTTGAGTTAAATTTGCTCTTCCCTTTATACTTTCTTAATTAAGGTAGAAACTAAGGTCATTGAATGAAGATCTTTTTTTAATCCTCACCCAAGGATATACTTATTGATTTCAGAGAGAGGAAGGGGGGAAGAGAGAAACAAACATCAATGTAAGAGAGAAACATCAATCGGTTGCCTCCCGCATGTGCTCCAACTGGGATTGAACCCACAACCTAGGTATGTGCCCTGACAGAGGTCAAACCCACAATTCTTCAGTGTATGGGACAACAATCCAACCAACTGAGCCGCCTGGCCAGGGCAAGATCTTTCTTATTTTTAATATAGGCACTTAGTGCTATAAAATTTCTTCTGAGTGCTGCTTTAATGGCATTTCACAAATTTTCATACCTTGTATTTTCATTTTTAGTCCACTAAAAATACTTTCTAATTTCCTCTTGAATTCTTCTTTGATCTATGGGTTATTTATCAATGAGCTACTTTGTTCCAATAGTTGGAGATTTTGCAGAAATCTTTCTATTATTGATTTATAGTTTTAGTATGATCAGAAAACACACATTGTATGCTCTAAATCATTTTAAATGTATTGAAAATAGTTTTATGGCTCAGAATATGTTCTATCTTGATAAATCTTCCATATGTATCTGGAAAGAATATTCAGCCAATGCTAGGTGCAGTATTCTGTAAGTGTCAATTAGATTAAGTTAGTTGATAGTATTCTTCAAATCTAATATCTTTTTATTTTATTTTATATTTTAATGTTATTTCAAATTACAGTTTACATTCAGCATTATTTTGCTTTAGTTTCAGATGTACAGAACAGTGGTTAGACAATTACACACTTTACAAAGTGATCCCTTCAATATTTCAAGTAGCGTGTTTTTAAATTTTCTGTCTATTCTATTAACTACTGAAAGAAAGGAATTGAAATCCCTTACTATAATTGTGGATTTCTCTCTGTAATTCTACCCATTTTTTGCTTTATGTATTTTGAAATTCTATAGTGGATACATAAATATTTAGGATTGTTATATCCTTCTGATGAATTGACACCCTTTCACTGCAAAATGACATTCTCTATCTCTGAGTTTATTCTTTGCCCTGAAATTTTCTTTATGTATCAATGCAGCCACTCCAGAATTCTTTTGATTTTTGTTGACATGCTTTATCTTTTCCCATATTTTATTTTTAACTAATTTATGTCTTTATATTTAAAGTATGCTTATTATAGCCCTGAGTGTCTCAGCTGGTTGGAGAGTTGTCCCATACACCGAAATACTGCCAGTTCAATCTCCTGTCTGGGCACATGAGGGAGGCAACCAATCAGTGCTTCTCTGTCACATCAATGTCTCTCTCTCTCTCATATCAGTGAAAAAATATCCTCAGGTGAGGAATAAATAAATAAATATTATGCTTATTACAAGCAGTATATAGTATATAATTGGATCTTGCTATTTTTTATTCAATCTAACAAATTTTTAATTGGAATATTTAGATCATTTACATTTAGTGGTCATCTTTTATTTGTTTTCTATTTGTCCCATCTGTTCTTTGGGATTTTTTCTATCTTTTTCTATTTTCTTTTGGATTAATTTAATATTTCTTATGGTTTCATTTTGTATCCTTTGTGACCTTATCATACATCATTCTTGGTTGTGTTATTTTAAGGATTGTTTTAGAGTTTATAGTATACATCTTTAACTTATCAAAGTCTATCTTCAGATGATATTGGCCACTTTACATATAAGAACCTTACAATAGTAAATTTTCAGTTTTCCTCTACTTGTGCTATTGTTATCATGTTTTGCTTCCATATGTTATAAACCTCAACCTACATTGTTAATTTTGCTTAAATTATCTTTTAAAGAGCTCTAAATGACAAGAAAAGTATATTTACCTATGTTTTTACCATTCTGTATTATACATTCCTTTGTATTGATGCAGATTTCTATCTGATATCATTTTTCTTTTGCCTGAAGAACTTCCTTTAAGAATTCTTGTAGTGTGAGTATACTGATGATGGATTCTTTTGGCTTTTCTATGTATGCAAAAATTATTTCTTTTTATTTTTAAGATTTTATTTATTTATTTTCAAAAACAGGGGAAGGGAAGGAGAAAGAGAGGGAGAGAAACATCCATGTGTGGTTGCCTCTCACGTGGCCCTCACTGGGGACCTGGCCCACAACCCAGGCATGTGCCCTGATCGGGAATCAGACCAGCGACCCTTTGGTTCACAGCCCGCACTCAATCCACTGAGCTACACCAGCCAAGCTATGCAAAAATTATTTCACTTTAATATTTTTTAAAATGTTTTTAATTTTTTAATTATGGTAAAATATGCATAACATAACAAAACTTACCATCACAACCATCTTTAAGTGTAGAGTTAGTAGTGTTTGAAGTACATATATGTTGTTATGCAATAGCTTGCCAGAATTCTTTTCTTTTTTAAAAACTATTTTTTAAATTATATTTTATTGTTTATGCTATTACAGTTGTCCCAACTTTTCCCCCTTTGTCCACTTCCACCCAGCCCTCCAACTCCCTCAGGCAATCCTCACACCATTGTCCATGTCTGTGAGTCATGCATATATGAGTTTTGGCTACTCTATTCCCTATGCTGTGCTTTTACATCCTGATGACTATTCTGTAACTATGAGTGTATACTTCTTAATCCCTTCATCTTTTTTGCCCATCCCTTCGACCCCCCGCCCCATCTTCTCTTTTCATCTGGAAAAAGTGAAACTGAAACTCTGTATCTATTAAACAGTATCTTCCCATTCTCTTCTCTCCCCAGCCCTTGTCAACCACCATTCTACTTTCTCTCTTGATGAACTGACTATTCTAGTATATAAGTGGACGCAAACAGCACTTGTCTCTTTTTACTGGCTTCTCTTATTTAGCACTCTGAGGGGTGTCCAACCCACAGCCCATAGGCTGCATGCAACTCAGGGTGGCTATGAGTGAGGCCCACCACAAAATCATAAATTTACTTAAAACCTATTTTTTTTTTTAGCCCTGGCTGGTGTAGCTCAGTGGATTGAGCATGGGCTGTGAACCAAAGGGTCGCCGGTTCAATCCCCAGTCAGGGCACATGCCTGGGTTGCAGGCCAGGTCCCCAGTGGGGGCCACGTGAGAGGCAACCACACATTGATGTTTTTCTCCCTCTCTTTCTCCCTTTCTTCCCTTCTGTCTAAAAATAAATAAATAAAATCTTAAAAAAAAAACAAAACAAAACCATTTTTCCTCATCAGTTTTCATTAGTATTTGTGTATTTAATGTGTGGCCCAAAACAACTCTTCTTCTAATATGTCCCAGAGATGCCAAATTTTGGACACCCCTGTAAGGTTCATATGCTATATTATGGCTCAGAGTTTCTTTCCTTTTTAAGACTGAGTAATATTCCATTACACGTATATACATTTGTGTTATGTTTGATCTTAGCCAAAAGGCCACCAAGCAATATACAACATGTTTTTAAATTTATTTGTTTTAGGGAGAGAGTGGAAGGGGAGGGGGGGAGAGAGAGAGAAACATTGATTTGTTGTCCCACTTATTTATGCATTCAATGGTTGATTTTTGTATGTGCCCTGACAGGGGATTGAACCCATAACCTTGGTGTCTTAGAATGACACTCTAACCAACTGAGCTACCCGGCCAGGGCTTATATGTATAGTCTACATTTCATTTATCTGTTTATCTGTTGATGAACATTTGGGTTGCTTCCACCTTTTGGCTATGAACATGGTTATACAAATATCTGTTGGAGACCCTGCTTTCAATTCTTTTGGGTATATACCCAAAAGTGGATTTGCTGAATCATTTGATAATATATTTTAAGTTTTTGAGGAACTACCATACTGCTTTTCACTATAGCAGTACTATTTTACATTTCCAAAATTTCCAATTTCTCCACATCCTCCCCAACATTTATTATTTTGTTATTCTATAGTAGCCATCTTAATGGGTGTGAGGTGGTATCCCATTGTGTTTTTCATTTGTGTTTCCCCAGTGCTTAGTGATATGGAGCATCTTTTTTGTGTCTATTAGTCATTTATGTAAATGACTAATAGAAATGTCTATTAGTGAAATGTCTATTCCAACCCTTTGCTCACTTTAAAATCTAGTGAAATGTCTATTCCAACCCTTTGCTCACTTTAAAATCAGTTTGTCTTATTGTTGTTGTTGAGTTGTAGGAGTTCTTTATATATGAGGGGGGCCCCCAAAATGGAATTTATTTATAAAAAATTATGTATTTATTCTTACAATTTTAAAGTTCAGTCACCTTCCAAGAATTTTCCATTTGATGCAATACACCTATTGAGACCTTTTTTTCCACTGCTGAAAACAGCTTTTGAACTCATCGATTTTGATGCCTTTCAGTGCTTCTGCTGTTTTTTGTTTCACTTCTTCCACACTGACAAAATGTTTCCCTTTGAGGACTTTTTTCATCCAGGGAAACAAATAAAAAATACTCTGGGTGAGATTGGATGAATAGGGAGGGTGGGGCACCGGGGTCATACCATTTTTGGTCAAAGACTGCTCAACACTCAGCTCAGCGTATGCAGGTGTGCTTGCAAATTACCCATCATGAAATGGGTAAACACATTGAAAGAGTCTTCAAAAAAATTTCACTGAATCTGCAAGCTGACAAGTGCACCAAGATAAAAAGAATGAAAATGGCCAAAATGAAGGACCACAACAAATTACAACTAATGGATGACAACATAGTCAACCTATCAGATGCACAATTTAAAATGCTTGTAATCAAATTGTTAACAAAACTGGAAAATAGGTGGACGCAAATAGTTGAACAGATGAAGAATACAATAAGGATAATGGAGGAAGATTTACAGGGAACCAATAGGGAAAAAAAGGAGGTTGGATCTCAAACCAATGGGAT
>PVJI01030785.1:0-13791 GCA_004026765.1 Micronycteris hirsuta
CCGCCCTCTCCTTTAACCTGGGGGCAGAAACCAAGTATGATAACACCATCACAAATGCATGTGGTCTTAAAAGTCAAATACATCTAGAAAGCTCATGAGAAAAGGAATCAGAAGCCCCTGGCCTCACCCTCCCTATTCCTGATTTCCAGTGCCTGCTCTTTTTTCCCTGCCTCATGCCATATTTACCTTCAGATCCCTCGATTTCGTGTTGATATTGAGATGAATTGATTTATTTCTGATTCAGTATATCTAGCCACTTCCCCTTTTTCATGATGAGGGTTTTGTTTTCCTACTCTTTAGAAGAGCTGAAGCAATTGATAGAAGGGAAACCCCAACTCCAGCCTCTCCTAGGCTTCCATGCAGGGCAAGGGAAATATCCAACTCTCGCTCACTCTAAGGGTCCTGTCACATCTAAGGGGAGAGAGTACTGAAAAGTTCTTGTGGGTTCACAGCCCGGGGCACAGGCTCACTGAAACAAAACTGGGGCCTATTCATGGGACTATAGAACACTTCCCTCCTCATGTCTCACCACCGTGTCAGTAAAGGCTGATTTATCAGAGTTCCTTTCATCACATACATTGTGTCCAACGTTCAACAAGAAAATTACAAGGTATATTCAAAGGCAACAAACAACTGTTTGAAGAGACAGAGCAGGCTGAGAATCAGACTCAGTTATAGCACAGATCTTGGAATTTTTAGACAGGGAATTTTAAAGCACTGTGATTAATTTGCTAAAAGATCCAATGGAAAACATAGACAAAATGCAAGTGCAGATGAGTAATGTAAGTGGAGAGATGGAATCCTAGGGAAAAAATGAAAAAATAAATGCTAGAGAGATAAAAAAAATGCCATAACAGTAATGAAGAATGTCTTTGAGTGACTCATTAGTAGACTGGACACAAATAAGAGAAAAACTTCTGCACTTGAAGGTGTATCAGTGGAAACCTCAAAACTAAAAAGCAAAGAGAAAAATGGAAAAAATGGAGCATAATATCCAAGAACTGTGGGGTAACCACAAAAGTTGTAACATGCGCGTAATGAGAATATAAGGAAAAGAAAGAGAGAAAGGAGCAGAAAAAGATATTTGAAGCAATAACAACTGAGAATTTCCCCAAATGAATGTCAGACACCAAACCACAGATCCAGGAAGTTCAGAGAATTCCAAGCAAGATAAGTAAAAATAAAAATAAATTTAAAAATCTTATACCTATCAATTCAAACTGCAGAAAAATCACAAGAAAACATATTAAAAGTCAGAGGATATTGAAAGAAGTCAGATATTTCTTATCTGCTGTTGTTTCCTTTTTTTTTTTTTTTTTGCTTTAGGAATCTGCACCTTGTTCAACAGGGACATGACAGTAAGTTATTTGAGGACACAAGTAAGACTCGACATCTTGCTATAAAAGCAACATGGATTTTAGTTATATGAAAAAAGAATAAGTTTATTTGAATTCTGTAAACTTTTTTATTATTATGTAGCTATTCCATTTGATTTCTATTGTGGTAAAAAAAAAAAACTGTGATATCTTCCCCATTTTTAAATGGACAGAGCAATATGGTGTTTTCCTGTTTGTCTTGGATATTTTCTGACCTCCCTTGTGGTATCTTCTCTGACGCACTGGGGGTTCAAGAATATATATTTTAATGCCCATATATTTGTGAGTTTGCTATGTTTCCTCCTGTTATTAATCTCTAGTTTCACTCCATTGTGGCCAGAAAACTTACCTGGTATAACGTCAGTCTTCTTAAATCTGGTAAGACTGATAGAGTGGCCTCACACATGAGCCATGCTGCGGAATGTTCCGTGTGTGCTTGGGTAGAATGTGATGCTGCTCTGCAGCGTGTTCTTGTGTGTCTGTTGCAGAATACACTTCAATTAGTCTATGTGGTGCTCTGCAGGTCCTCTGTTTCCTTGCTGATCTTTTGTCTGATCGACCAAAACAAAGTTGCAGCAGCCATGAACCAGGGAACCAGGGCTGATACACTAACTATTTAATGATATCGCAGCCTATGGCCAACCTTCAGAACTGCTCTGGCTCTGAACAGATGTCACAAGTCAGTTTTTTTCCTTGAGTTTCTAAGTCTTCTAAGTGAAGAACAACTACCCATAAAATATGTAATGTATAAAATCACATTACAACACACACAAACTATATGATGAATGAACTTGTTTATATAGTTAAAAGTACTATCACTGATTATTGACAGTGAGTCAGTTATATAAATCCTATGAAGGTAGGATTCACCCCTTCTACCAGTCCTTCTCAGGATGTTGTGGTTTTTAGGGAGGTTTGCTAATAGCATAAAACTTGACATGTGGATATTGAGGCAGACACCCCTTTAGACGTGCCATAATCCATTACTTACCCAAAGCAAATGTAATGCCACATAATTAAACCTGCATCCAATTTTGTTGATGGGCGAACCCATCTCATACCTTGACAAAAGTATTCAGAACGAAGGACACTTTTCCCAAGAAATTCCCAGTGCTGCGATCCTCCATCACACAACTGTCACTCAGTTCTACGATCTCAGTCACCACATACAGATTCATCCTTGTTCTCCGGCATTGCTGGAGCAATGCCGGCTCTGGGTCCCTCACTTTCCTGGGGCAGGGGGAAGAGAAGAGGGTCAGGGTGGGAAGAGATTCCTTCCTGGGTTACCCTGGGCTACCATCCTCCTCAGGACCTGGAAGGGGTGCAGAGACTTTGCACTTTGAGAGATGTTTCCTCCGTGAGTAGAAAGACATTGGCATATGGGTTTAGTTACTAAGGAAAGTAAAACATCTTCTTTGCTATGCAGAGTGGAGGGGCCCCCACTTCCTGATGGGGGTGTGGGAAGGAGAGCATCTGTGCCATTTTATGAAAGGGTCTTGTTAGAGGGTATATTACAGATGTCCAGTGTACCAGGACCTCCCACCTGAGGAAGCTGGGAGTAGACAGGTGCACATGGTTGACAAGAGTCCTCGCAATCCCTACTGTCACAGCTGGGAACCCACAGTCACCATTGTCCATGAGCACAATCATTGTGAGAATGGGGAGCAAACTGATAACTATGATGAAGCAGGGAAGACTCTGGATGATTATTCACGACCAGCACCTGGGGGTGTTTATAGATTGACTGTCCTTCGTAAGTGGCTGGTAGGGCTGACTTGAAGATATAGATTTGGGCAGGGGACATGTCAGGTCTGAAGTACTGAAGACGGATTTCATCTCCATTCCAGCTCTGAGATTCAACTCTGGTTCTTCTTAAGGCCCCACTGGGGTCAACGACCTGGATAACAGCCAAGTGCAATAAAAGAGACCCTCAAATTGCTTTCAATGGAGGAGGTCATGAGCCCCCACTGTGGATTTTCCTGTTGCCCCATGGAGGGAATTCAGGCCCCTTTGGGGGTATCCAAACCCCTTACTATGTCTCATCAGAGGTTATGAATTTCTTTCAGCAGTTAAAGAGACTCCAATTTTAGGGGTTCATTTTATTATCTAGCACCAAGAAAAAGAACTAAGCCTGAGGTCAAAACCTGAAATGTGAAAAGGAAGGCAATTAGATACTTTTAATACATGTTTGGGGGACACATAATGTGTTTCATTTAGAGGTAGTTACAGGTTGTGATGGGAGCTCTAAGGTTAATGGGACTTTGTGAGAAAAGGGCTGGGTGGGAGGGAGTCTATGTAGGTCTCTCTGTGGAGCTAACATTGAACTCAGACCTGAAGAATGAGAGAAGTAAGAGCAGGAGGAAAGTGGTCCAGATGAGGGTTTGAAGTCCTGGGACAGGACAGGACAGAGCTGGACATTTTCTGGAGCAGTGGCAAGTCAGTGAGGTGGAAGCTTAGCTAACCAGGATGAAGGTGACAAAAACAGGCTTGGAGGTGAGTACATGTCAGATGACATAGCCTCTTAGAGACACAGTAATGGATTTGGAACCCCCTATAGGGGCCTGAATTCCCCCCACAGGACAACAGGAAAATCCACAGTGGGGCCTCATGACTTCCTCCATTGAAAAGCAAACTAAGCAAACAAGCAGAACAGGAACAGAATCATAGGTATGGAGATCATTTGGAGGGTCATCAGTTGGGAGCAGGAAAACAGAGAATGGAGGGAAAGGTGCAGGGATTAAGACGTACAAATTAGGACATACAAAATAGGCAGGGATGTTAAGAACAGTATAGGAAGTGGAGTAGTCAAAGAACTTAGATTCATGACCCATGGACATGAACTAAGGGAGGGGATTGCTGGAGAGAGTGGGGGTGCCAGGTGGAGGAGGGCAAAAGGGGAAAAATTGGGACAACTGTAATAGAAAAATGAATAAAATATATTTTAAAAATTAAAATTTTTAAAAAGAGTCTTACGAGACACAAGAAATACAGAAATTGTGCCATGCCCTGTCAAAGTAACTTTATTCTCTAAATAGCCTGTGATTTTTAACTACTTGCTTACTTCAGTAATTTTTCACATTGATAGATGATTTAAATTGAAATCTCTGTTTCTAAGAGACATAAAGTCAGGACTTGTGGCCAGATGGAGGCATAGGTAGACACATTTTGCCACTTAGCACAACCAAAAGAAGGACAACAACAAATTTGAAAACAAAAAGCAACCAGAAATGCCAGGAAATCAAACTGTGTGGAATTCCGACAACCAAGGAGATAAAGAAGAAACATTCATTTAGACTGGTAGGAGGGGCAGGGACAGGCAGACGGGCAGAGAGGACTCATGGCAAGGCAGCTGCTGCAGGACTGGGTGGGCAAGGCAGCGACTGGCTGAGTGGGCAGTCCCACATCTGTGTGTGGATAGACTTGGAGGAACAACTGGGGAGCAAGACAGACTGCCCAACCCAGGGTTCCAGCATGGGGAAATAAAGCCTCAAAACTTCTGACTGTAAAAACCTGTGGGGGTTGAGGCAGTGGGAGAAACTCCCAGCCTCATAGGAGAGTTCACTAGAGAGACCCACAGGGTCCTAGAATGTACACAAACCCACCCACCTGGGAATCAGGAGCAGAAGAGCCCAATTTGCTTCTGGGTGGTGGGGAAGTGACTGAAAGCCAGCCAAGAGCTGAGCAAGTGGCATTGTTCCCTCTCTGACCCCTCCCCCACATGCAGCACCACAGTGCAGTTTGCCCCAAGCTGGCCAATACCTAAGACTTCACCCCTTAAAGTAACAGTAGTGCTGAGACAAAAAAAAAAACATGGCCCAAAAGAAAGAACACATCAAAGCTCCCAAAACAGAACTAAGCAACAAAGAGATAGTCAACATACCAGATGCAGAATTCAAAACACTGATAATCAGGTGCTCACAGAAATGGTTGGGTATGGTTGCAAAATAGAGGAAGAAGTGAAGGCTATGCAAAGTGAAATAAAGAAAAATGCACAGGGAAGTGAAGGGAAGGAAACAGGGATCAAATCCAAATCAATGATTTGGAACTTAAGGAAGAAATAAACATTCAGCCAGAACAGAATGAAGAAACAAGAATTCAAAAAAATGAAGACAGGCTTAGCAACCTCTGGGACAACTTTAAATGTTCCCACATCCGAATCATAGGGGTGCCAGAAGAAGAAGAGGAAGAGCAAGAAATTGAAAACTTATTGGAAAAAATAATGGAGAATTTCCTCAATCTGGCAAAGGAAATGGACTTCCAGGAAGTCCAGAAAGCTCAGAGGGTCCCAAAGAAGTTGGACCCAAGGAAGTGCACACCAAGGCACATCAGAATTACATTACCCAAGATTAAAGATAAGGAGAGAATCTTAGAAGCAGCAAGAGAAAAGGAGACAGTTACCTACAAAGGAGTTCCCATAAAACTATCAGCTGATTTCTCAAAAGAAACCTCACAGGCAAGAAGGACCTACATCCAAGATTACTCTATCCAGCAAAGCTATCATTTAGAATGGAAGGGCAGATAAAGTGCTTCCCAGATAAGGTCAAGTCAAAGGAGTTCATCATCACCTAGCCCTTACTATATGAAATGTTAAAGGGACTTATCTAAGACAAAGAAGATGATCAAAAATATGAACAGTAGAATGACAACAAACAACTCTCAACAACTGAACCTAAAAAAACACAAAAATAAACCAAACAAACAACTAGAACAGGAACAGAATCACAGAAACGTAGGTCACATGGAGGGTTATCAGTGGGGAGGGACAGGGGGGAGAATGGGGAAAAGGTACAGGGAATAAGAAGCATAAATGTAGGTTCAAAATAGACAGGAGGAGGTTAGAATAGTATGAGAAATGCAGATGCCAAAGAACTTATATGTACGACCCATGAACATGAACTAAGGGGTGGGGGGCGGATTGCTGTAGTCAAAGGAGGTACCGGGGGAGGAGAGCAAAGGAGGAAAAATTGGGACAACTGTAATATTATAATCAATAAAATATATTAAAAAATAAAATTTAAAAAATGCAACAAAAAAAGGAAAGGCATATAGTCTTAAGTTCCTTATTAAACCCTAGAAGATTATTGAAGGTCAATCTTTTCCCCTGGCACTAGGTTAAATTAAACCCTAAGACATTGAGGCATATGGACTTTCTTTAAACCAACAGTCAGGGCCTTTGTCTCGCTTAAATTAATACTTTGATAACTTATGTTTTAATACTTCTTTTCTCACTCACTGCATATCCCGCTGCCTCCCTAAATATATTTTATGTTAGGACAGGCATTTTTATCTGTCTTGTCATGACTCTATTCTCACCCCAAAATAACATAACGATGGACAATTGCAGCTTTAAAAATTACTTATCAGATAACTGACACCCATTAGTCGAATGAATGAATGCATGCATACCCAAGAAGAACAGCAGAGCCTGGGAAGTCAGTTTCTTCATTCCGAGCCTCAGGGACAAAATCTACTGATGCCCCCAGAGGAGGGCACCATTTGGGGCTGTTGACCAGACCCTTCCCCTCCTGTGGCCTCACCTCTTCTGAAGATCTGTCCAGGTTTCATATGGGGTGCTAACAATCTTATAATCGAGGGAGGATCCTTGGCACTTGGTAGACTCCTCCGAGACGCTCGCTTCTGCCCCAGCATCCAAACCCCCACCCATGTGCTGCTTCCAGACCTCAGTGTAACTAAAGCAGGCTGGCACTTCCACAGGAGCAGCTGAAAACAGACAAGGAAGCCTGAGGGTTAGCCAGCAATTCACCCTGGAACACATAGGAATTGGAATGGAAATGGAATGACTGAGTCCTAGCCTACCCCAACTCTCCTACTCAATTAAATCTCTCAAATGAGAAGCTAACTCATCAGTAATGAATATTTTGAGTTTAAATTACTCCTGAGAACAAACGTTTGAATCCACTCAGGGGCTGGGATGATGTCCTAACCCTGAGAAATGGTGACATCCCTTGCACCCAGGTCCTGGAGACCCATGACATTATCTTTCCCAGCACAGCATCAGCCCCAGGAGGCAGCTCACAAGGCAGAATATGTTTGGGGTTTGGACCCAAACAGGCTTGGGTTTGAGTCCCAGTTCTACCAGTTCCCAGCTATGTAATCTGGAACAGGTTATTTTCTAAGATTTCATTTACCACTATGTGAAGTGGGGGTCATATTCCTGACTCAAGAGTCTGCTCTCAGTATTAAATGAACCTGGTTCATAATTGGAAAGTTCTCAGATACTCTTAGTTCCTTGTTCTGTGCCCATAGACAAGTCCAATCCTGTGTGGGTGTCTCAGCAGGTCTTACGTGCTGCACCCTTTTCCCTGAACCCTTGTTTCACAATCCATCCCTCCTATGCCCCTGGCTGACAATACCTGGGACCATGACACTTGGTTCAAGGATGTCCATGAGGGAGACATCAAGTGGAACATCAGGCAGTTCCAAAAATAATGAGCGAGGCTTCTTCCTCTGTATTAGAGAAAACTGACGTATTTTATTGGCGTTCACAAAGCCTTTGACAGGCTTGAGTTCTTTGTCTCCAATCTCTTTGACCAGTCTCTTGACAGTGCTCTCAAACACGGAGGACATGTTGCTAGGTGCAGATAGAAGGGAAGCAGAAAGATCAGGTGGGTCTCACAGATGAGATTAAATGGGTTACCCTGTGTCATTCGGAGGGAGCCGAGTGTGACTTGACTATTTCACAGGCCTTTGTCACATCTACACAGTGACATAGCATGCGTGTGCCAGGGGCCCCCATGTAGCTGGAATGGGCCCTAGGTCTTCCCTGGACAACTCTCCAGCAGGATGACCTTTAGTGAGCAGAAATGAGACACTAGCCAGTAGTCCCTACTAGGTCAGGGACCAACGAGCCTTTACTTAATTTACTGTAAGTGACAAAGAGGAGGTAAATTTCCTTCCAAAATTAAATGTACCCACTCTGTTAGGCCACTACAGTTCAGATCAGGCCAGCCAAACTGTGTGATTGTTAGTCACCACCCGAGGACTGATTTTTATGTTTGTGATAATTTCCTATGTTCAGTCCCTCAAAGCCTGTGCTTTTTAAGATTTTACATAATCTTGCTGTGACTGAAATAGAGCAAGAGTCGCCTTCTCAAAGATGGGCATGGGATGGTTGGATAAATAGCCCATGCCATGCCTGGTGGGGCTTAGTGGACCGAGCACAGGCCTATGAACCAAACGGTCCTCGGTTCAATTCCCAGTCTAGGGCATAGGCATGGATTGTGGGCCAGGTCCCCAGTGGAAGGTGCATGAGAGGAAACTGCACATTGATGTTGCTCTCCCTGTCTTTCTTCCTCTCTTCCCCTCTGTCTAAAAATAAATAAATAAAATCTTTCAAAATAAATAAATAAATAGCCAGAAGCCCGCGCTGTTGTGCCAGTGGACTTGGACTCAGCACAGCATCATGAACTGCCAGTTTCTCCTAAGCGTCAGGAGCCTGGTGGAGGTGGTCGTCCCAACCTGGATGCCACTCCCATTCTGCTTTTAAACACTTTCAGTGTCAGGCAGGTAGCAGAACTGGACTTTACAGCCCTCAGCCCTTCACAGAAACACCGGTTTTGACAACCACCCATGGCTAAGAGCACCTCCGCGGGAGCCCGGAGTCCAGCGGGGAGGTCCCGACACTGCCTCGGAGCTCATCCCGGAAGGATGCACTGAAGAGGGGAAGCGGAACAGTGTCCTTCCCCTGTCACCCCTTATCCGAGGCAGCACAGTGCAGGCCAGGCTAACCCCTTGGCCCACGACATCTCCCATGGGGGACAGTGAGAGCCAGTGAGAACCCAGCTCCCCCAGCTGTGCAGGGCCTGTTGAAGAAGCCTGCTTCTCCTCCCTCCCACCCAAACATGGAGGCGGATTGTCTTGGCTGAAGACTCTGAGAACAGAGGTCCATCGATAGATGTGCAGATAAGGAAGATGTGGCACGTGTATACAATAGAACATGACTCAGCCATAAAAAAATAAAATCTTGCCATTTGTGACAACCTTGATGGACCCAGAGGGTGTTATGTTCAGTGAATAAGTCAGACAGAGAAAGACAAATACCATATGCTTTCACTAGTATGTGAAATTTAACAAAAGAGAATAAATAAAACAAAACAGAAACAGATCCATAGATACAGAGAATGAACTGACAGTTGCCAACAGGGAGGGGGTGAGGGTGGGTGAAAACAAAGGACGTATCACAGATACATCCCTTATCCTTGTGTGTTGCACGCTGTTACCCAGAATTCTTCTTTATTAGGGAGAACTTTAGGAAGAAGTGCCTACTTTGGGGATGGGGAGGCGTCAAAGTGAGACAAATTCCAAACTCCTCTACTCGTTTCTCAAACCTATCCTGAACATGTCTGTCTCTGACCACAGTATCTTCTCTTCTGATTCATGCCCTGGTTGCCGGTTAGAACTTACCAGATTGTGTATTGCTCTGTTTTACAAAAGAAAGGTTCCAAGGAGTAGAGCTCCTTCCAATCTCCAGACCACCTGATGTCAGACAAAATCCAGAAATCAGAGAAATGCAACTCTACTCGGGGTGTTTTCTTCCACCAGCAGGTCCCTGACTCAATTTTTCAGTGCAGAGTCCTGGAAAATAAGCAAGTGAGGGGCTCTCGTCTCCCCCAGAAGCCCAGGTCTGGAGCTGAGCTCTGGATCCTGCAACCTTACCTCTCAAGTCCTCAGCCAAAGTCCACGGACTACAATCACACAGAACTTATATATCTGCGAGGCTGTCCCACAGCAGAGTGGATAGAGATCTCTGGAAGCAAAGTGTGTCTGTTCCAGACAACTACGGAACTGGCTGAACAAGTCTGATGTGTGGATTCATTCACAAATGATTGACTGTTGGAAAAACTTATTTGGCTTCTTTCCAAACTGACTCCCTGACACCTGTGGTTCATGGCCAGGGAGAATACCCATACTCTGGTCAGGGATAAGAGGTTTAAACCATTTGCTCTTGAGTATTCTTGGTCAGAGGAGGTAAGGTCTTGCGATTCACCAGCTGGCTGTAAATTGCTCAGACTGTTTGGTCTGGTTTAATTGTCTTGTCTCAGTTTTTCTTGTCTCAGTTTTCCCATTCCACTTGCCCAAGAATTTCCCTAGCTTCTTCCTATCCTGTCTTCCATGTGCATCTTACATGCTCTGTATGTAAAATGTAACCAAGGATCAGCAAGAAAGATAGAAATAACCTACAGGACAAAGGACAGGTCCATGCAGGACCCTGGGCAGAGCCTCTGTACAGCCGGAATTAATGTTCTTCACGCCTCCTGTGTGCCAAGTACTGTGCAGTCCCATCTGACAACAATGTTTAATGATAAAGAAGAGGGATATATTTTAAAAGGCCAGAACAACTTGCCCCAAACCTATTCTCTTTCCAATTACTTCTGAAATCACTCAGTAGCTTTATGGGATCACGGGAAATGCCCACTGGAGGGGAAACTGTAGGAGCAGAAGGCCACACCTGCAAGTTTTTTGTGATATCCCAGAACTGATGCTCAGAATGGCATCTGACAGTAGTTCACAACACATTTATCATTTTTTCCTTTGTTTTAATATTCATGAAAGTCCCCACACCTGTCCTTGACACCTGGGGACTCTGATAACCACTGCATTTGGGACAGAGTTCACAGCTGTGCTTTCTAAGTACAACTAGATCAAATGATTTCCCCAAACTCAATTTACTTTCTATACTTTGCATTGTAAAAGCAATAGACTTGAAATATGAAATTTTGTATATACATATACCACTCTGCCACAGGTCAGCATTCTGAGGGCCCTGCCCTGCTCTTGGACATTCTAAAAGACAAGGAAAAATAACTCAGCCATCTAGGGTGAGGTATGTGGACCCAGGGAAGCCTAAGGCTTTTATTGATTAGGCTTAGTTTAGAACAAAGATCATCATAAACAGCTGATAGCTTTACTTTCCCCTCTCCTTGTTCTCCATCCCAAAGTACCCTACAACATTCCAGAAGAGGGTTATAAACGGGAAAACTGGAAACGCAAATGTGTAGCAGCCTATACTGAGAACAGACTCTTGATAGGAAAGAGCAATCTTGGAAAAGCATGAGAAGGAACACCACATTCCTTCCTGAAATGTGTAGACAGCACCCATGGCTTCCCTCCTGGCAAACCTCGCATAGGAGTCTTCTATTTTTGCATGTCACAGGGAAGCTCTTTATCCCTTGCATTAGTGGCCAATGTAGGTGACGTCAATTTAAGGTTTCCAGAGAGGCTGAGGTGGGGGTGGCCATTGCCCAGCACATGTTATTTTCTTGAAAATTCTCCACTAGTTACCTTCTTAGGTTAGCCTTGTTTTCATGGAGGCCTCTTCTCTTGGGCCCCTCCCGGCCCCTCCTTGCCTCCCTCCTGTTTCTCTGTCTCCCCTTCTTCCTGACACATACATAGCAATGTTCTGATTCGTTCTGAGAGTCCGAGATTTAAGAAGCCATGGCACCGCTCTTCCGTAGCTGTTGGCTCGACCGTCAGCACAGACCAGGATCTGATCGCGGTTCATCACCCCCAGCTCCAACGCCCTGCCCCACCCACCCTCAACTCCTGCTGGGCTTATTGCAGTCCCCTCACGAGACTCCCCCCTCCTGACCTTCCTGCCTTACTGTGTCTGCTGTCCGCACGGCAAGCACAAACAGTCTTTCAAAACATGTGTCACGTTTCATGGGTGATTCCAGACTTCTCCACTTGCTGCCAAGCCCCCCTCAAGTACAAACAAAGTCATGACAATGATCGACAATGGCCTGCATGTACTTACCTTGATTTCCAAAGAACGCTTTCTCTCACTCCACCTCTTTGTATGCCAGGAATTTCTGCCTCTGCAGTCTTAGCACTTCCTGATTCCTCTTTCTGGAATCTTCTCCCCAAAATAACTAGAGTTCACACCCCCTTGCTTCAGTTCAATTCTTAATTCATGAGTCACTTCTCAGTGAGGCCTTTACTGTCAAATTGCAACCAATCTCCAGAACTTGTTCATCTTGCAAAACTGAAACTCTCCACCCATTGAACAAGTCCTCATTCTCCCTCCACCTCCCCATCCCCGCCCCTGGCAACCACCATTCTACTTAGTTTCCAGGAGTTTGACTCCTCGAGATGCTCATACACGCTATTTTCTTTTTGTGACATACTTACTCCATGTGACATCATGCCTTCAAGGTTTATCCACGTTGTAGCATATGCCAGAATTTCCTCTTTTTAAGGCTGAATAAAACTCCATTGTATGGATAGACCACATTTGGTGTATCCACTCTTTTCCTAATGAACACTTGGGTTGCTTCCATCTTTTGTTTTTTATTCATAATGCTGCTATGAACACGGGTGTACAGATGTCTCTTCAAGACCCTGCTTTAAGTTTAGACAGACACCCAAAGGTGGAATTGCTGGATCTTATGGTAATTCCATGTTTGTGTTTGAGGAACGGTCCACACTGTTTCCACAGTTGCTGCATCATTTTATGTTACCACCACCGAGTGCAGAGGGCTCCAATTTCTCCCCATCCTCATCAACACTTGTTATTTTTTGGAATTTTTTTTTGTAGCAACCGTCTGAATGTATGAGATGATATCTTATTGTGGTTTGGATTTGCATTTCCCTAATGGATGTGGAGCAATTTTTCATGTGTTTCTTGTCCATTTGTATATCTTTTTTGGAGAAATGTCTATTCAAGTCCTTTGCCCATTTTTAATGGAATTATTTATTATTCAACTTCAAGGGCTTTTTGGTTTGTGTATATATAATTGGTTGAAGTATTTTAAAGTATAGATATCATGACATTTTATCCCCAAATACTTCAGTAGACGTCCCTTTAAAAAACACTTCCTGCATAATCACTATATGGATTAATCTACTTATCAAAATTAAGAATCTAATTCCCAGTTGATAATCATGTAACCCATTAATTTTCAACATATGCTAACCTTCCCTCCTGCCCTCCCATTGGTGATGGTTTTGAGGCCTTCCTCAGCCTTCTGAGCAGCCTTGGTTTGGGGCTGGGGAGACACACAGGCTTTCCATTCAGTCCTCAGATGGGGGTCAGGGCTCTGTGAGAAATAAAGTTGAGGTGAGAATCTGCTGAGGTCTGGAACTCACCTTCTGGAAAGGTTCTCTCCTCCTCATCCTCTGCGATGTGAAGAATGCCTGGGTGGGAAGAAGCCAGGTCAGCAGAGCCGAGCTACCCCTGCTGGAGTCTCTCACATCCCTGCACCTGCAGCACGCGCCCCTCCTCCTCCAGGTCAGGTGTGGCAGCTTTTCTCAGGGTGGCCTGGGGACCCCTTGCATCGGAATCACCTGGGATGTTGGTGGAACCTCAGGACCCCTGCCCTCACTTTGTATAGTCTGAATCAGATTCTCTGGAGGCGAACCTGGAAACTGTATATTTTATTTTTCCTCAGCTTTATAG
>PVJI01030786.1:0-13792 GCA_004026765.1 Micronycteris hirsuta
TGCTCTATTTATTTGCATGAATTAGTACTGTTACCTTAACGACAGACTGAGATCTACGTAGTCCCTACAGCCTAAGCTAGTTCATTCACTCAGTATATATTTATACCAACTACAAGGCAGACTGCTCTTCTCTCTAAACACCTCCCCCACCCTCCTTGCGCCAGCCTGTTGGGAATTCCGGTAGAGAAGAGGCACCAATAATGGTCTTTGCTAGAAAAGCTTCCAGCACACAATGGACACTTTAAAAATATTTGAACAAATGAATGAAAATAGTTATGATTCTTGGTTTGTGGAGTCTGGATTTTGAGACATATAATATGATATAGCATAGTTTTCAAATTTGTTTTATCAAAAACTCTTCTTTTTAAAAAGTTTTATATAAATCCCCAAAATATAAAATAAATAGTACAAGCTGATGTTTACTACATCACTACTATATGTCTGGTACTATTATAAACCTTTAAATGATTTAACTCAATCCTCAAAACAATCCTATGAAGTAGTATTCCAAAGCAGATACTATTTTACAGATGAGGAAGTTAAAGGACTAGGTTAAGTAATTTGCCCAAAGGCACTCAGCATGTAAGAGGCCGAGCTGGAATTAGGATTTAGGGTACTTGACTACAGAGCACAAGCTTCAGCTATTCCACCAGACCGCCTCGGGGAGTCACTGGGGCTAAATCAGGGCTGAAAGGAGGGTCCCGCCACCCCAGCCACCTGTGGGCCCCCAGAGGTAACATCCATGAGGGCATTTAAAATGAAGTGTAGGGCTCTAAGGAAGATTTTTTTTTTAAATCACTGGGAGAAAAGTCCTAGGACAGAAGACCTGGGATTAAGTTCTAGTTCTGCCACTAACTCACTTTAATTCCTTCAAATGGAAAACAAAAAAACAAACCCTACCCTGCCTCTGTCATAAGACCATCAGTGCTGAACTGCACAGAGCATGAAAGAACTTTGTCAAGCCTAGAGTCCTACTCCAATGTAGTATTTTCACTCTAATTCAGAAACTTCACTCTACTGTCGTATTACTATGCCCTCCATGACACGGAGTTCTGCTCTTGGCCCTCTTAAACTCTACTGTTTTCAGAGTTACTTCATCCATGCCAAGCACCACCTCCTCCTTCCAAATCACCATCACCAATCTGACCTCTTCCCTTGTTAATCTAGATGCCTCCTGAGTACCTCCTTGGATGTCCCCACAGCACCAACATTCAACATTCTCCAGGCTGAGGCCTCTCTTTAAATCCAGCCGTCCATGCAAAATCAACTCCTCCTGACATTCCCATTTCAGTTTTATTTTTTTTTAAAGATTTTATTTATTTATTTTCAGAGAGAGGAGAAGGGAGGGAGAAAGAGAGGGAGAGAAACAGCAATGTATGGTTGCCTCTCACATGGCCCTCACTGGGGACCTGGCCCGCAACCCAGGCATGTGCCCCAACTGGGAATCGAACCGGGATCCTCTGGTTCCCAGCCCGCGCTCAATCCACGGAGCTACACCAGCTGGGCCCATTTCAGTTTTATTTTAAAACACCTCCCATCGCCCTGTTCCCCAAGCTAGAAATTCTGAATATTCTAATTTGTTCCTCCCCATCTTCTCCCATATTAACCATGTGCGAAGTCACATCGATGCATGTCAGTTCTGCCTACACAGTCACTCAGCACTCTCTTCCATCCTCGATGCCCTCATCGCCTTCCACCCGGCTGGTGCAATAGCCTTCTAACCGGTATTGACTCACTCTTTCTCCTAAGCCAGTCCATTAATCTCTGTAACAATTATGACTGTGTACCTGCTTACAACAAACGTTACGGCACCCAGTTACCTACAGAATAATAAGACCCACACTCCTTAGCTTCATGGTAAAAACCACTCAATATCTAGGACCATCCTTTTTTTTTTTTTTTAAAGATTTTATTTATTTATTTTTAGACAGAAGGGGAGGGAGAAAGAGAGGGAGAGAAACATCAATGGGTGGTTACCTCTCACGTGGCCCCCACTGGGGACCTGGCCCGCAACCCAGGCATGTGCCCTGGCTGGGAATCGAACTGGTGACCCTTTGGTTCGCAGCCCACACTCAATCCACTGAGCTACACCAGCCAGGACCATCCTATTTTTGTCTGTCTCCCACTATTCCCATACATTATCATGTGCCAGACAGACTGGAATTTCCCAAATATGCACTGTGCTTTCCAATGCTCCTTGTTTGTACATCCTACAATCTCGGCCTCAAAACTCTTGACTTTCACTGTCCACATTTATCAAAACCTTGCCTTCTCAAGACTGAGTTTAAATATCAGCTCCTTTGTGAAGTTTTCCATGGCCCCCTCAAATTGAATGTAATTCATCAAAATTCCCAGTGTTAACTTTTTCTAATGACATGAATGTAAATCTGATTCATACTGTAGTTATTTTTTTCAACAATTCCTGAAAAGACGGTCTCCCATATGGGGCAAGGATCTTGATTTTGTTCACTGCTCTATGACCAGCAACTAAAACAGTACCTTATACACACCACACATTCAAGTAAAATACACCAGCTAAAATTTAAATTAAAAAGGGCTGTATTTCAGCCCTGGCTGGTATAGCTCAGTGGATTGAGCACAGCCTGCGAACCAAAGAGTAGCTAATTCGATTCCCAATCAGGGCACATGCCCGGGTTGTAGGCCAGGTCCCCAATGGCGGGTGTGCAAGAGACAGCCACATGTTGATTTTTCTCTCCCTCTCTTTCTCCTTTCCTTCCTCTCTCTCTAAAAATAAATAAAATCTTTAAAAAAATTAAAATTAAAAAAAGGGCTGTATTTTAGACCTTCTTGGGAAAATACAAAAAATGAATGACACAAAGCAAAATAAAGATGTTAAGTCAAACTTCAATGCTTTTAAGCTAAATATTGACTAACAAAGTCACTTCATAGGACAGTAGGAAAAGATGTCAGTTTTAAAATTTCACATACTACATCTATGAGTCAGTAAAAGGATAAAGTTGTAGTTTCAGGTGATAGAACTTCTGACAGCGTCTATGAATACCTGACAAGAAAGGCAGCTTCTCCAGCCACTTAGTAGAAAGAAAACATCTGCCTTTCCTAGCCAAAAAAAAAAAAAAAAAAAAGCTATGTTTAAACTTAACTGATCAAAACAGAAACTGAAAGTAAAAATGTCTGTAGCATATGTGCAATTTCATACTAGTTAATATTTCCAAGCCCTGAGAGGTATTTTTAAAATAAATATAACAGTCTCAATTTTTATTTAGAAACCAGATCTGTCTTGCCTTAAACTCTTTGAAAAGTCAGAGAAGCCTAGGGCTAGTGGAATCGGCACGATGAAAAAACTTTTGAGAACCACTTTAAATATCAGTTCCCATAAAGTCAGACTCCAGGCACTGAATCTGGGCACAGCTGAGATTTGCCTTCGCGCTTTTGCAGAAACCGTACGTCCCAGGATGCCCTACTACATCTCAAAGGCTGCTCTATTCCCACCGCTAAGAAATGGAAAACGAGGTTCTTCTCCTAGAAGAAAAAGGGCAGTGACATTATCCAACTCAGTAAATGCTCTCTAGCTGCTTTTTCTTCCAGGCAGCACGTTTACATTTTTTATAAAGGTAGCAAGAAAAGATGAACGGGATAGGGGGGTGACCTCTGGCCTTCTCCGGGTTAAAGGTCGGAGTACCGCCCCTCAGCCTCCTTCCCCGTGCACAAAGCGGGGCTTCTCGCTTCCGCACCGGGTTAGGACCCAGCAGTGACTCATCGGTAGGACAAGGACGGCCGATAGGCATAAGTATATCTTGGGGAATCACAGCAGGCGGCTGGGAGGGCAAGAGATCCCCAAGATGGACCAGCCCGGGTTCCTGGAGCGCCCCATGACAAGGCAGAACCCAGGCCGAGGCTGGGCCCCTGGCCTGCCCACCCATAATCCCATTCCCATTTTCCCTTGCCGCACATACCTGTCGTACTCAGACCGGGTGAGGAACATGGCGAGGGTAGGAGAAGGCGGCAGCGATTACGCGCGGATTTTGAGAGCCAACACGAGTGCACCGGCACGCAACTCCCCACACAGCCACAGAACCGAGGCCCCACTCCCAACTGCGCGTGCGCCCGCAACCCCTTCAGCCCGCCCTCCTGTGTCTGCCTCCTATTGGTTGTACATAGTTCCCGCTGAGATGATTGGGCCAACGAGCTCCCCTGACAGGCTTTGGTTGGTCCGGGGAGGGCGGGACTCGGGTCGTATTTCCGCTTTAAATCGCAGGTGGTTGCTAAGAGCGCTCGCAACAGCCGGCGTGCTGTGCTAGTTGTACTTCCAGCGAAGGTGCGAGAGTTGGGCAGTCTGAATCCTGAATTGATAGATTCCCTCGCCGACTCCTCTAATCGCCGCCAGAGCACATTTCCCCATTTTCACCAAATTCTTCAGCTGTTCTTAGACTCCCCGCTCCCGCGGCCTTCCGCGAGGTGCTTGGTGAAGGGGGCTGCAGGACTGGACTGGGGCGGTGATGGGGTGCGCTACAGAGGGCCTGAGCGGCCGCCGTGAGTGCGTCGGTTCGCTTCAGCCTCCCCCACCGTGGCTGGTGAGAAAAGTGGTGGGTTGTATGTAGTCTGTCCGAAAGTCTTCAAGTTTCCGTGTGGTCAAGGTAATTCTACCAGCATTTCCTTACCCCTGCCTACGCCACCCCGCCCCAACCTCCCAGCCGCCCGCGCGGGTTTTAGACCAGGTGTCTCAGCTCCGGAGCCGATTGTTCACTGTTTTTTGTTTTTCGTAAAGTGGCTGACGGTGCCGCCTTTTTTTATGCTTCTCGCTTCCCTTCCCTAAGAGTAGGAGAGCAACCTCACAGCTTCGTAGAAAGACCGTAAATGAATTTGTTCGAAAAAGATTATCAGTTAAGAAGTCATTTAATGGGCAATATATAACTGAAAGGGAAATGCCAGGGCTCCGTTTCTGGTTAATATACCATTGGTCAAGTCTTTAATCTCTCCACGCCTGAGTCGCTCACGTAAAATTCATACTTGGCCCTACGTTAGGTTTCTAAATGACCAAGGCGTTTCAATGGTTGGGGAACTTTAGAAATATACCTTTTGGGTGTAGATATCTATTTTCCCATCATTTATTTGCTGCTTTCATGAATTCAATAGGAATTTCGTTTTGTGGCCCCTAGCCTATCAGAGGTTCAATACGTTAATAAAACAAGAAATTCCAGGTAACACTCGTCAGGGAGGTTAGATTTCTGAAGGTGTCCTTTAGGTTTCTGATCAGCTAGTCTGACCTATCCGAAAAAGTGAGTTCAATTCACTAGCTTGCTCTTTCAAAGACGGGGTGGGGGAATTATTGTCTAATGGGTACAACATCGCAGTATGGGAATGATGAACAAGTTCCGGTAGTGGTTGCACAAAAGTTCTGGCAGTGGCGATGTGCTTAATGCCACTGAACTGTGCACCTAAAACGGTTAAAATGGTAAATGTTATGTGTATTTTACTACAGTGAAAGTCAGTAAGGAAAAGTAATTGACGTGTGAGTTCTTTGAGGACCAGTGCTGTGTCTTACTCAGCCTAGCACCTGGTATAGTAGATGCTTTAGGAATATTTGTTGAGTAAATAAACATTAATTGATTGCTATAAACATACTAGCCACATAGCGATTAATATATGTGTCACTTGGAGAATTAGAGTAAGTAGAAAATTCAGTATTTCAAATTGCCACTCTGAAAATTTTCTTTAAAACCAGCTTTTTCTTTTTTATTTCCTTTGTGGTTTTGTTTAATATTTTTTTGTAAAATGGAAGTTTCTTGGTTATAGTCTCTTTAGGTGATATACTGAGAGACGAGGACTGTTTCTTCTGGAAGAAATGCAGATCATTTGGACATTAATGAAAGTTCTGTAGTCACCTACAGAAAGAGAGCTCTCAGATATTTTGGTCCTTTTTTGCACACTTTGTCACAAAAAGGAAAATGATCCCCTAATTGAAAACTGCCATAATCATTTTAGAGATGAATCACAAAGGTGTAAACTATATTACAATAAAATGTGAAACTTGACCATCTATTTATTAGAAACCTCTCAATTCTATTGCAAATAAGTGAAATCATTTGGTAAAGTTAATAGCTCAATGAATATTGGAAATATTCAGAATTGTTAGCAAATATCTTATATGCTCACTTTGCATGAGATGGCAGAAAATATGTGGAGAATTTTATAAGCGATTTCAAATCAATCTAATCCAGGTCCCATTGCTCCTCCTAAATATTGTGTCCCCTAAATCCAACCATCCACATTAATCTCTAGCAGCTACAATTTGTTGTTAACATAAAAAGATACTCTAGATTTATCTGCTGTACCTTGTGTGTGACTTTTTTAGTGTACATTTTGCAAGAATATTTTTAAATAAGCAAAAATTTTAGCCAAGGGTATTGAGAGGTTTAACTAGCTTTGATTCTTGCAAGCCCCTCAAAAAATAATGTGTTGAAGTTCCAACCCCCAATACCTCAAAATGTGACCATCTTTGGAAATAGGGTTGCTGCGGATGTAATCAGTTAGGGCGGCATCACATTGGGGTAAGGTGGGCCGCTATGTCAGTATAACTGGAGTCCTTATGAACAGACGCCGTGTGAAGACAGAGATACACAGAGACAATGCCATGTAAAGATACAAACAGATCAGGTTGATGCCAAAGATTGCCACCAAACCCCCAGAAGCTAGGGAAGAAGGATGGAACAGATTTTCCTTCACAGCCCTCAGAAGGAACTAAGGCTGCTCACACTTCGATCTCAGACTGGCAGCCTCCAGAACTGTGAGACAGTATCTGTCGTTTAAATCACCAAGTCTGTGGTAGCTTGTTCAGGCAGCCCTATAAAACTAAAAGGACCCATAAATGGAGTGGCCACATGGCAGAGGTGGAGGCTGTGTATGGGCTCAAAGGCATGGACCCCAACTTTTCAAGGCTGATCTAGCTACTGATGCCTAAATGTCCCAACCTTTCAGCAACAGAGACCAATGCTGAGCCCCCAATATGGCCCTGTTATTCATGGAGACCAACTGGCTACTTGGTGGCCAGTTGACTACATTGGGTTCTTTCTACCCCCAGATCCTCAGCCAGTGTTACTATTTTGGGACTTATGGAATGCCTAGAATCCTGCATAACATAGCATTTGACCAGGGCACCTGCTACATGGTAAAAGCAGTGTGGGAGTGGAGCCACGACCATGGCATCCGCTGGCCATATCACACCGTCTAGAAAAAGCCGACCATAGTGAGCTAGAGTGACTTTCTAAAGGCACAGAAGTGCCCATCAGAGGCAACACTTTGAAAAAGTTAGATGCTGTTATTGAGAATGTGTCATTCACATTAAAAATCAGAGGGCTGTATGACCTCAGGAGGAAAAATATATGAGTCCACTTACCAAGGAGTGCATGCAGGAAATGCCCCACTTACCTCACTACCAGTGAGGATCTCGTGCTCCCTATACCACAAATCTGGGATCTCTAGGGCTGCAGGTACTGTTCCCCAACGGGTTGCACTCCTGTTAAGGGACACAGCAAGGGTCCTATTGAAGTAGAAGCTGTGACTGCTGCTGGGACACTTTGGAGTCATTCCAGGGACCAGTAGGCAAAAAGATGAGTCACCATTATGACAAGGATAATTGACCCTGATCAATAGAAAGTAGCACTGCTTTTTACAGAATCCATGTGGTCCACTTGGGCACCTCCTGATAACCCCTTGCCCTGCTGTAAGTATGAGTACATGCAGCAACCCCAGGCCAAGAACGTTACGGTTACCAGGAGCTCAGGCGCCTCCGGAATAAAGGTTGGGATCACACCACCACCTGCTAAGATGATAACTGAGGGTGAGGGGATCTAGCGTGGACACTGGACAAAGGAGAGGAGGAGTATCAGTTGTGGCCTCCAGACCAATCACTGTAGTCCATTCCTCTTAACCTTCTTCATCTAAGTTTCTCTTCAGGAAGAAAGGCCCTTGGGCACCACAGAAGGCAGAATCTCCCTAAACCTGCATGGAGAAGTAGGCAAAGGAGTGAACTGCGGTGGTTCTGAAAATGGGCCATTGGATTTCCTGCCGTGCAGAGTGTAGTTGTTGATGTCCCAGCTGCTGACCCGGATCCACCAAAACATTCACAACTGAAGCCACGCTTCCCACAACCTGTACCTAGCTCATGACCGAGCATGGTGTTGTAATAATGCAGCCTTATTCCTTCAAGACTTGAGACTCCTTTAATGGACCACTGTGGCAAGAAAACTACCCATAGGCTTCAGAGCTCAGAAGGAAATTTAGAAAAGAAACAGTAAATTTATGCAAAGAAAGGAAATAGATATAACCAAAAATCAATTAAATAAAAAGCAGATATATGAGAAAGAAAACTGACAAAGCCAAAACTTACTAATCTCCAAAAAGACTAAAACAATTGATGAACTCCTAGCCAGGCTAATAAAGAAAAACTGTAGGACATTGCATTACCAATATCAATAATAAAAAAGGGAACATCACTACAGATCCAATAGACATTAAAATTGTAAGAGGTTATTATAAGCAACCTTATAACAAATTTGACAATTCAGATGAAATGGGAAATTTTATTGGAAAAGGAAACTTACCAATACTGAAACAATAATAGAAAATTCTGTATTTTATATGTTAAAGGAATCGAATTCATTATTTAAAATCTTCCTAAAAAGAAAGCTCCAGATGGCTTTGCTGGTGAATTCTTTCCAACATGTTTACTTTTTTTAGAAAGGCATAAAAGGCATATTCACACTTTCTGATGCTTACATATTACACACTCTATTTGCAGATTACTAACGTCCCCCTGCTGCATGCATCATTCATTTAGCACCTACTATGCGTTATGTTAAGAGTTGTAGATAAAAAGATGAATAGCCCTGGCTGGGTGACTAAAGTTGAAGCATCAATCAACTGAGTCACCAAAAGGTTTTGGGTTCAATCCCCACTCAGGGCACATACCTAGGTTGTGGGTTGAATCCCCAGTTGGTCAGGGCGCATGCTGCAGGCAAGTGATTGATAATTCATTCTCTCTCTCTCTCTCTCTCTCTCTCTCTCTCTCTCTCTCGAAAAATTAATAAGCATATCCTTGGGCAAGGCTTTTAAAAAATTTTTTTAAGATGAATAAAGTTTTTGGCAGAAGGAGCTTTCAGGTTGGTGGAAGAAACAGACATAATGTAAATGCAGTGAAATAAGTGCTAATAAAGATTTGTATAAAGTTCTATGAGAGATGGTTTGAATCCAGGAAAAGGAAGGCTTTCCAGGTGTGTGAGGTGAAGGTAGGTGCCATGTGCTATGTACAGAAAAATAACTGGGAAATAGAAGACATTCCTAATCAGTTTCCCTTACTGAATCTTCTCCCCTGTTCTCTTGGAATTTATGATACCTCAGTGTTCCGTCCTTGGCCTCTTTTCTTCATTCTCCTGAAACAATTTCATCCACTCCCACATTTGTCCCTTTCATATATGTCAATCATTCCAGAATCTGCCCACCTCTCTCTTGAGCTCTTGGCCTACATAATCAAATTTCTAGAGAACTCACAAAGGAGGGAGAACTTGAGGAAATATCTCTAACAACTGGAGATTGAGTTCACTCACATGGCCAATGATCCAATCAACCAGAACTATCTAATGAAATCCCAATAAAATCTCTGATCACTGAGACTCAGAGGAATACCTGGTTGGTGAACACAGGTGTGCTGAGAAATTCACATGTCCTGACTCCACAGGGAGAAGCCATGGAATCCCTGTTCAAGACCCTCCCAGATCTCACTCTATCTCTTCATTTAACTGGCCCTGATTTGTATCCTTTAAAACTGTAATGGGAGGACTTCCAGTCAAGATGGAGGCATAGGTAGACACACTTCACCTCCTCGCACAACCACAAAAATAATTACAACTAAATCCCACCCAAACAACACCCAAAACTGTCAGAAAATTGAACTGTATGGAAGTCCGACAACCAAGGATTTAAAGAAGTCACAGTTCATCCAGATGGGTAGGAGGGACAGAGATGCAGACAGGTGGAGAGTCATGGTGTAGTGTGGAGAGGCAGAAGCAGCAGTGGAACGGGCATGAGTGGTCCCATATTCATGTGTGGTGGATAAAAATCAGGAGGGATACCTTGGGAGCAAGCAATCCCAGCCCCAGGCCAGGCCACACAGCCCAGGATTCCAATTCCGGAAAGATAAATCCCCATAACTTCTGGCTGTGAAAACCAGTCGGGATTGGGGCAGTGGAAGAAACTGCTGGATTTTTAGGAAACTCTACTTAAAGAGCCTGCACAGTCTTAACGTATGCAAACTCACCCACTCTGGGATTCAACACCAGGGCAACAGCTGGAAGGGCACCAGTCGCATATGGGGAGTGGGTGAAGTGACCGGAAATGGTGCGAGTGCCAGGCAGACCTCCAGAAGTGAGACAGCAGCACAGCCCCCTCTCCAAGCCCACCCCCCACACAGAGCCACAAAGAGGGTTGCCCCACCCTGGCAATTACCTAAGGCTCTGTCCCACACAATTTATAGGTGCCTTTTCAACAATAGGCCACGCTACTAAGACAAGGAGTCAAAGCAGCTTTACCTAATACACAGAAACAAACATAGGGAGGCTGCCAAATTGAGGAGACAAAGAAATATGGTCCAAATGGAAGAACAGAACAAAACTACAGAAAAAGAAGTTAAACGGAGATAGCCAACCTATCAGATGCAGCGTTCAAAACACTGGTGATAAGGATGCTTAGAGATCTTGTTGAGTACGGCACATGCATAAGGAAAGAAATGAAGGCTACATTAAGTGAAATAAAGAAAAATCCACAGGGAATCAACAGTGAAGGGAAGGAAGCCAGGATTCAAATCAATGATTGGGAACCTAAGAAAGAAAGAAATATGCAACCATAACAGAAAAAAAAGAAACAAGAATTCAGAAAAAATAAGGATAGTATAAGAAGACTCTGGGACATCTCCAAATGTGCCAATATCCAGAATCACAGAGATGCCAGAAGGAGAAGAGGAAGAGCAAGAAACTGAAAACTTATTTGAAAAAATAATGAAACAAAACTTCCCGAATTTGGCAAAGGAAATAGGCATACAAGTCCAGGAAGAACAGAGAGTCCCAGACAAGTTGGACCCAAAGAGGACCACACCAAGACACATCATAATTAAAATGCCAAAGGTTAAGTACAAGGAGAGAATCTTAAAAGCAGCAAGAGGAAAGCAGAAAGTTACCTCCAAAGGAGTACCCATAAGACTATCAGCTGATTTCTCAAAAGAAACTTTGCAGGCAAGGAGAGACTGGCAACAAGTATTCAAAATGATGAAAATCAAGGACCTACAACCTAGATTACTCTATCCAGAAAAGCTATCATTTAGAATGGAAGAGCAGATAAAGTGTTTCCCAGATAAGGTAAAGCTAAAGGAGTTCATCATCACCAGCCATTACTACATGAAATGTTAAAGGGACTTATTTAAGAAAAACAAGATCAACACTAAAAAGGCAACAAATACACAACTATCAATAACTGAATCTAAAAGCAAACAAACAAACTAAGCAAACAACCAGAACAGAAACAGAATCATAGGTATGGCGATCATTTGGAGGGTTATCAGTAGGAAGGGGGAAGGGAGAATGGGGGGAAAGGTACAGGGATTAAGAAACATAAATGGTAGGTACAAAACAGACAAGAGAATGTTAAGAATAGTATAGGTAAATGGAGAAGCCAAAGAACTTATATGCATGACCCATAGACATGAACTAAGGGGGGGGGTGGAGATTGCTGGAGAGAAGGGGTGTACCAGGCAGAGGGGGGCAAAGGGACAAAAATTGGGACAACTGTAATAACATAATCAATACAATATACTTAAAAAACTGTAATGGTAAATGTAGCATTGTTTTCGAGTTCTGTGAGTCATTCATGTTCATTATTGAGCCTGAGGGGATCATGGGAATCCCTGAATTTTCATCAGTTGGTCAGAAGTGTGCATGGCCTGGGGGCTCTTAAGGTGTGGCTGGTGCCCACAGTAAGAGCAGTCTTGCTAAGGACCCTGCCCTTTAACTCTGTGGAGTCTGACACTGAACGCAGGTGGTTAGTATCAGAACTGTATTTCCATTGAGGTTGCCATGACAATAACAGGTAAGAGATTTCTACTCAAATTAACTTTAAAAAGTAAAGGGAATTTGCCCTGGCTGGTATAGCTCAGTGGATGGAGTGCCAGCCTGCAAACCGCAGGGTCGCCGGTTTGATTCCCAGTCAGGACACATGCCTGGGTTGCAGGCCAGGTCCCCAGTATGGGGCACATGAGAGGCAACCGCACATTGATGTTTCTCTCCCTTTCTTTCTCCCTCCCTTCCCCTCTCTCTAAAAATAAATAAATAAAATCTTTAAAAATAAAAAAAAGTAAAGGGAATTTATTGGTGCACATTACCGAAAAGTCCACAAGTGTACAGTTTCGGGCATGGCTTGATCCAGCAACTCAAATAATGTGACCAGGAGCTGGCTTTTCTCTTTCAGTTTTTCTTGAAACTGGCTTCATTCTCAGCAAACTCTCTTCCTGGTGGTAGTAGTTCCCAAGGTTATGTACTTGTGGATGTACATCCAATGAAAGAGAGAGAGAGAGGTATTGATTCTTATTCATTCAACTAGATGTCCAAGAATTGAGTATAATTGGCCTGAATTGGGGTCCTATGTCCATCCCTGAATTAAATACCATAACCAGGAGTATTGCCGTAAGTCAATCAGAGCCTATCTCTAAAACCAGAAGTGGGATTTATCTTACCCAAACCATGTGGCCGTGAATGGCTTGCCTCAAGCAAAATCTGAGTTCTGTTGCTGGAAAATGGGGAAATGAACACTGTGGAAACAATCAGTAATGAAACCGTGTTCAGTTGGCGTGGATCAAATTGACTCCTCATTTTGAAAATTAGCTGCATTCTGGAAAGCAATCCCAGATTCCTTTAGTTCTTAAATTCTACACTTTAGTTATTCTGTCTGTACTCCATGTGGCTTAAGTGTCCTGTAAGGTTCTTTTTGTGACCCAATGATTTGCTGGTGTGATTCTGAATGAGAGAAATGCAGCTTGTCAGGTTATGGCACAATCCATCTTCTCCAGAGATCACTTATGGGACAACTTAATTACTCAGAGAATAAAATCTGAAGAAATTACCACACTTAAAGAGCTGGCAGACGAAAATGATTCTTCAAAAGACCGACTGTATGCTCTCGGCTCTGCAGAACCACTTAAAACTACCAAAATAGCTTCACAAAGTTTGTATACCAGGGTTCATGGACTTTGTTTACGGGAAACATTCTTGGATCCTCATTTAGAGCCTATTAGCTGTGATTCTAGATGCAGTTCTAATAGGTTTAGTTGTCTGATGGAGCAAACATCTGTCGTTTCTGCTTGTTCACTGTGTATTTCTGTAGGCAAAACCTCCCAGGTTTTCCTTCGGGGAAACTAGTTCTCTCTCAGTTTTGTGTTTCTGGTAGGATTGGTGCCACTCACAAGGTCCAAGATCTGGCCAGTCCCTTGGCCACACTGATTCATTCTGAATTGGGAATGTGGCTCAATCTGGACCATTGAGAACTCTACCCAGAACTTTGCCTGCAGCTCTCCTGGGGTTGCTACGTGGTCCAGGGGTAAGGCTGGGCTGGTGTGGGCTATCATGGGGGAGAATCCAGCTAGAAGTGAAACTGATGCAGAAAGCGGAGCAGAGAGAGGGAGAAAGAGAACCCAGTTCTGATGTTATCATTTGGGCCCCTAGAACCAGTTATGACTAAAACTCTTGGACCTTTCAGTTACAGGAAGCAATAA